>PYAF01002706.1:305618-324773 GCA_007407185.1 Glycine tomentella | reverse complement strand
ATTACTAAAAAAATTTGTTTATCGAACAGTCAAACAAGTTTTTCAATTAATAAAAAAAGCTAAAAACTAGTTGAAATAACCTATCAAACATAATCTAATGTTTGATAAAATTAAATGTTAAAGTAGTTTGAAAAATGTAAAATGACATAAAATAATAAAATCATGATTTATTTAAAAGAGGTAATAAAGAAACTTAATAAATATATTAAAGATAAAAGAAAAAAATATAAAAAATTAGAAATTAACATTTTAAAAAATGTTATTTCAAGTATCATTTAAAAAAAATACTAAAAACTACTAAACAATTATTTAAAAAAATATTTATAAAATAGTTAAATAAACTTTTTAACTAGTAAAAAGACTATCTAAAATACTTTACCTTGCATATCATGAGATGTTGTCTAAAAAAAAGTTGTTGTCATATATGTGTGCAACGTGTGTTTTCTTATACGGGTTAAAATACAAATAAAAATAAAAAGTAATGTGAAATACAATGATTAAATTTATATTTTGACTTTGTTTTACAAAATTGATTATGATATAATTTTTTTAAAACATATTTTACTTTAAAACTAATTTTATCAACAATTAATTTTACCGATCAATCGATCATGCAAAATTAAGTTTATAAATACTCACCTAAACACTTAAAAAAGAGTCAACCCTAACACCTATATCTTTGTTGTAAATGTGTAAATGTTATGTACAATGATCAGGTCGAATACAAAAGTAACTACACCAAATGTAATTTAAAATTTTCAATTTTTTATTTTATTTTATGTAATTTTTAATGAAACAATATATATACTTATGGTTAGAATTTCGAAAAACTCAGAGAACCGGTATCTTAAAAAAAAAGAACCGCGAGAGAATCGAAATGTAAGGATTAGTTCCGTACAGTGAAAAAAAATTAAAATAATTATAAATATTTTTCACTTTTTTCTCTCTACAAACAAACACACCCTAAGTGCAAATATTATACCACAATCCAATGCCTACTTACTTATACACTATTTTCCCCATTTATATACTACGTCTATACTAGGGATAGGGTAGTGAATTTTTTTAAATGTACAACGTCAAAGATAAAGCACCAATACCCTTTAACCTTGTGGGCTCTATTTTTCTATCTTTCATATCGAACATCCAACCAGACATTTCCAAAGTTCCAGATTTAGCAAAGCATGGACATGCCACGAACTACAATTAAGGAATGTCACTAGAAACAGAACAATAACCCGACTTATGAATTAATTAAACGAATCATTGAAGACGTAACCCTAGCGGTTGCTGTGGACAAAATGGTATATGATCAAAACGTTCTCTTCCATAGCATATAGGTAAGGGGAAATATGGGAAGGTGATACCTTATTTCTTCATTTTTTTTCCTTCAGTATCATGCCACACTATGTCTTGCAGCCCTGATGAGAATAGTTTTTAGAACTGCATATAAATCAAAGATGGGATAACGTTCAACAAGTTTTCATTTGTTAACAGAAAACAATCAGAAAAAGAAGTAGAACTTAGTAATTTTCATTTGTTGACAAAACTACAAATAAAGATTCAACCAGAGAAAAGTAAAAGGAAAAAGGCTTTGCAAATTATTTAAGTCGCTCGTAGTAAGAAACCCAAATGAATTAAATCTGAATTGCAGATTTCCAAATATGACTCTTGTATTTCTGGATCAAAAGCAAAGACTAGGAATTTTCACATGCCTTATGAAACTCCAATGTATCACCCCGTCTTCCGCAGCCCCACCATGTGCACGGAGGGCGCCACTTCAAATACCTGAAGCCAAAGACAACCAACAAAAATCTATCAAATCATGTGTTCTTTTGACAGTGTCAATTTTCATTACAAGACTTCAATTTACATACATATGCATGGAATTTATGTTCCACGTTTTATTAAATATTATAGAGACAAGATCCTATGGTTAGGCAAAAGTCCTTGCCTTAAGACAATGCATTATTTGATTCCATCAAGTTGATCAAATAATTGTTGCAAAAAAGTGCCATGCATTCAAATCTCCTGTTTGTCATATAAATTCCATTCACTTGTAAGCTAGATTCAAAGTCATGTCAAGTATGTCAGACCATAAATGACCAATATCTCGGAAATTAGATGACTTAGGTAAAGAAAATTGGAATTTTTCACAACCATATTGTGGTATTGTGACTATGAATTCAGATATTTTATCCCATTTGCTGGTCCCATTTCCTATTTCCTTAATTGAATGTTGACAACTCATCAAAATGAAATAAGCTATTGCCACTTTAAGAGGAAGAGTCAATTTTTGTATTGAGTTGCCATTATTTAATTAGAGACAAGAAAAAAGGGATACAAAATTTATCATGTGATCATGAAAAAAAAAGAGCCTATTATCCTAAAAGCTCAGTACCTCAGTAGCCACTGAAAGGTGACCCTTCCTCCCACTCTTGTCTCCTTGCAACTTCATCTGCAGTATTTAAATCTTTGTAAGTTACATACTCTACCCTCTACAACATTACAAAGTAAGTCACAACAAAGGCAGCTCTTAGGAAATAAACAATAACTAATGTGCAATGCACAGTAAAATTGAAGAGATACATCATACATTGTTACCTTATAATTTCGCTTGTGTACATTAAAGCCCAGTTTCTTGACTGCTTCCTCGATTTTAAACATAATTTCATTTGCATGGCACTGAGAAGTAAAACTTGTTTCTTGCTTTACTTGACCCTACAGTATTGAGTTTAATAAAACAGAGAAACCAAGCATAAACCTTTTAGGAACAAATATAAGTATCAACATTTTATTGTCCGCTTGACAAAATGAACACACTACTACCTTGAATTTGAATCTGATTAAAAAATTATTGATCCAAATATCATAGTCCACAAATTATTGCAGGTGGTAAGTCAATTTCCGTGGGAATTGACGACTTGAGATATAAATAAAAC
The DNA here is from genome assembly GCA_007407185.1 of Glycine tomentella. Classification (NCBI taxonomy): domain Eukaryota; kingdom Viridiplantae; phylum Streptophyta; class Magnoliopsida; order Fabales; family Fabaceae; genus Glycine; species Glycine tomentella. The sequence continues at coordinate 321,831 of PYAF01002706.1, read as the reverse complement.
ATAAGGACTAAGAAGTGCGTGAAAACGTTAACATAGTCAAAGCACAAGATCATTTTCACATACCGTTTGCTTCTCAAACAATCTGTCAAGATTGAAACTTTGTGACCTAGAAATGAACTCAAAAGCATTCATGGAGACGGGTTTCTCTTTTCTCTCTGTCACTAGATTTTCCTAAAAATCAAAGTGAATGAATAAACAATAAAGTTTCCTGCTGACGGATGAAAGAAGTTGAATACAAATATTGCCTAACAATTAGTACATTAGACTCATTGAAAGCAACGAGTACATCATCTACACTTAGATCCTCTTCCTCAGTGACGGATGTTGGCTTGTATCCTTTTTTGAACCATTCATCTTCTAAGAGCTCAGGAATTTTTATCCTCTGCTAGGAAGAAAAAAAGATCTTGAAGTTTAAGTTACCGGATTAGAAGTATAACAAATAGCAACAAATAGAATTAGAAAAATACAATAGTAAGGCCCAATGGGAATTAGCATGTAGAAATGGTCAATAATTCAAGCAAACATTCAAAACACACCGTTAAAGGGTTTGGGTCAAGGATGTGTTTTAGCCGTTTCTTTGCCTGTGGCGAAAACCATGATGGACAAGAGAATTCTGCCCTTCCAATCTGAAATATAATTGTATTTATAGAATTCACTTCCATAAAAAGTGATGACAAAAGCAACTTTTTGTTCTCATGCATAATGATAATCTAAAATAACTCACTTTTTTGTTCAGAGCCATATGACTTGGTTCATCAAAAGGCAAGTACCCAGCCATTAATACAAAGAGAATGACTCCACAAGACCAAATATCAGATGTAGAACCAACATAACCTCTATCGTTAAGCACCTGATCCAAATGGCACACAAGATACCATTTATTGCAAGTTTGAGGACAAAAAACTAATGTAATTTACAATGTCATTCACCATGTCAAGACTAGGACCTAAAGTAGGTACCTAAGGAGCAACATAATTTGGGGTTCCACATGCAGTGCGTAGCAGTTCATCCTCCTGCATTATGTAAGAATTTGAAAAATGTGATTCCCAAGGTTATATGCAAATGAATCGCCCCTAAAGTAGATAACTCAAGAGAAAAGTAAGATCAAACATTTCCATAGCACCAAGAGCTTTATAACAAAATAGTTATCGTAATATCAAAACTTGAAAACATAAAAATGAAATAGAATCTAAGATAATATCCAAAATCAAGTCCAGATGACTATGAAATTAACCTTGTAACACTATGTCAAGCTAATTAGCAGCAAGCAAATATGATATACACACAAATCAGGAGATGTATAAAGAGAAACAAACTATCATTTATGAGTTGTCTGATACTCCCGAATAATTTTAGATATATGCTATAATGATTAAAGATTTTTTTTTTTATATCAGCTAAATTTTAACCTTACGCAAATGCAGTGTCTAAATCAAAAATCAAATAACATGAAACATGTATCAATCAGTATGGCTGAAATCATCTTACTTTCTGTGAGTATGTACTCAAACCAAAATCTGAAACTTTAAGGATACCATTCGAATCTAGAAGATTCTCAGGCTGCAAAATACATGGAAGATGACTATAAAATAATTGAAACCTGATTAGTCCTATCAATCTAAATTTAAAATTTATTGTGCCGGGGAGAAAAGATATAAGGAAGTTGAAAGACCTTCAAATCTCTGTGATACTCGCCTCTACTATGGCAGTAATCAACAGCATTAATAAATTGTTGGAAATACTTTCTTGCTTCATCTTCTTTAAGTCTCCCATTTGCAGCCTATAAATCAAAGAAGCAATCCAAAAATTGTATATACTCAGATGCAAGATTTAGAATATTGATAAAACTAAATAAAAAGACTAATATGTAGTGTAAGAAGAATATATTTTATGTGTATGCAAGTGTGTAATAAGGTAAATCAGACTTACTGTCAAATAGTTCTCCCCCATCAACAAACTCCAGAACAATGTAAATCTTTGTTTTGCTTGCCAACACCTATCCTTTAATAGAGGACATATATTGACTGAATATAGTGAATGCAATGGATTCAGAGAATAATAAATTATTAGTTACATTATTTATATCCATAATTGGTCGCTGATATATGTAACCTAGGCTTCTTTTAGATTAAATTTATTTTAGAACGGAAGGAGTAATGGTTTTCTTATCATATTGTCCCAATCCAACTGCTGATTTGTCCCTGCGTTTGGTTTAACGAAAGACTGAATTGGTGTTAGTTTGGTTTGAATATGGATAGCAAGAGAGGGCAAGAGTATATTTTGTTTGATTTGTAGGGATGACAAAAATAAATAGAAATAACATACTGTTCTACCCTTATAAATAATAATGAAAGAAATATAAGTAAAACAATAATATCTTAGAAGAGTTATTGTGGATAGTATTTTACTTTCTTTTCTATTTTATTTTTATTTACTTTTTAATCTTTATCTTCATTTCTCATCACATTATACTGCACATTTTTTACCTTTTTTTCTCTTTTTTATTTCTCTTTTCTTTCCACAAGTAGAATGTGCATTCAACATATTTCATCATGGAATAATTAGTTTCTACTATCTAAAAATTATAAATCAATTATTTTTCGCTTCAATTTTTTCCAATAATATACGAGGAAGGACAAAAAAAATTAAAAAAAGGAAGAGATACTAGTCCCTTCATTTCCCCTTCCTTCCGTCCTATTTTTTAAATTAAACACGCCAAAACTAAAATAAATCTTCTCCCACTTTTAATTTCCCTCTAATTGAACCCACTGAAAACTGGGAAAAAAAAAATAAGCTTACTAAATGCATGGTAACTAAATATTAAAGAACTACTTCTACCAGAAGAAGAAAAACATTATAAAACTATATATAGCAAACGTTATACTGTATATATATATATATATATATATATATATATATATATATTATACAATTAATCTATATGTTTGCACGTTGTTGTTGTTTTTGCTTATGTTATTTTTTTGTGTCTTACTTTTACACTTAATTTTACAACACATTTTGTCTGGTAAATTTGAAAGGTCTTACTATAAGAAAAACGTCTTTATAAAATTTACTTAATAACAACGTGATAAAAAAAATCTTAATTGCATTAAGAGTCTAGTTCAATTGGTTGGTTAAATAAGATGAGTAAAATGTTATATATCTCCTAATACTATTTTTTAAGTCTAATTAAAAAATTATCAACCTTTGCATACCAGTTTTCACACTACTTCAAAACTCAGTATTCTTAAGTTCCTCAACCAGTTTAGGACCTGGGGTTGAAAATATTGACATGCAGAGTTTTAAATTTTTTTAATTAGATACTTGAATTATTTGTTATTTTTAAATAAGTCTTTAGATTTTTTTCTCTTTCAATTAGGTTCTTCAACTTATATTTATTTTTTAATAAGATCTCACAGGTACTTAATTAAAAAAGTCCAGGATCTAATTAAAAATGAATAAAAAAATTCAAGGATCTAATTAAAAAATTAACAAAAGTTCAAGACTCACAAAGTAATTTTTGTTTACCGTAGGAATAAGCACCAAATACCAAAAGAATTTACAATAACAAACATTCTACTTAATTAATTAAATTATACAACATGAATACGTACAGAGTCATTAATGTTATTTTAAATTGATCAATCATCTGTCTGCTCCCCACAAGCTGTGTATCATATATATAAAGTATTAATAATATATTTTCTAATATTTTTTAACGTACTTATCATTTATTATAAATTGAAATTTATTAAAAATGGTGAAATTTCATGAATCTAATTTATGATTTAATTTAAAAAATTTAGAGACAATAAATAAAAAAAAAATTGAAAGAGTTTATTCCTAGTAGCATTATTTGTGGTTTGGCAGAGTATAATAAGATGTAATTAAGCAAAAGTTTAGTGAGGAAGGCTAAAGTGATTAACTTGATGGTTGATATTTGTGTCATGTTTACGATCGAGGATTTTGATGGCGACACAGTTTCCGTTGTTGACCTTCGCAAAGCTTCCCTCTCCGATTGTTTTTCCCCTCATTTTTCCTTCTTTTTCTTTTTTTTCCCTTTCCTTACTGGAAATTTTAATTCATGTTTTGGAAAAAATGAAACTTTCTCCATGCAGTGTGTAGGTCCCACAAACTGTGTCACTGTGTGCGTTTCCCTTGCTAGTTGCTACACAACATAACAAACACTTTAATTCCTATACATGTTTCCCTTCGTATCCTTCTTCTTTGCTTTCCAAAAGCCGAAAATTCATCTACATCTTTTTTTGTCTCACTTGCCATTTGAAATTGAATTATCCATCAATTTAGCCTTTCAATTCAATTATATTTTACTAACGTTTAAGACAAATTAAAAGGACTTTTCAATACTTAATATACCATTTAGCATGATTTTTAATTCTTGACTGAGTACTTACATTTTTCTTTTTACTTCAAGAATCATTTAAGAGATAATGTCATACTTTAAAAATAAAATTGATAGTTTATTTTTTGTCACTTGATTTACTTTTATAACTTCATGTGTTGATAGGGATTAAAATAGGTTAACTAATCAAATTTAGCTCTATATCATCTCAATTTATTTAAAAATCAAATAGGTTGGTTTGAATTGAGTTGGATTAAAACATCTAAACATAATATCAATATTACAAAGATACTATCCTACTAGATTTTCTTCACAGTTCACACCAATATTTTCTCAAAGTTATTATCATTTAGATACTTAAGATTTCAATTCTATAAATGTTAGATGATCTCAACTAATAATAAAGAAACTAAATTAACTGATGATTTACAAAACAATGATCATTTTGTCATATTTCTAGTTTTCATAGACCAATTTCATTGATGATTACGATTTTGAAAACTAAATTAATATATAAATTATAATTTTATAATTATTTTACTATTTTATTGATTTGAGAGACCAAATTGTTCAACTATTACATTTTCAAGACTAAATTGATGATTCACTTAAGATTATTGAATATAAATTACCGTAGAGGATATATAAAGTATTATTCTTTTATTATTTTTTTTATAACTTCTTTATTGATTGTTCTTCATCATTAAATTTGGATAAAGCAAATTTAACAATTTTAGTTTTCATTAAATTTTATTTTATCATCATTAGGTTAGGGATAAATTATAGATTGCCGTGTGTAGTGTACACATTCGCCCTCTTTCATCAATAATGTACATATTTTGTAGTCAAAATCCGAAATAATATTTCCGCTGTTAGAATTATTGAGCGGACAATGATCGAGTTCGATAGGAGGATGAAAAAGACAAGAGTGTCCCACAATAATCTTTAGATAATAAGAATTTAGACTTAAAATTTATTTCTGATCCTTGTAATTTTATGGTGTAATTTTGATCCTCGATAAAATTATTATGCATTTAGAATATTGGTGCTAAATATTTTTTCAATGAAATTTATAATGAATAAATATTCTTTAACATAAGGTTATCTTTAAACATGGATAATTTATTTTAAAAAATTAAAAAAAAAATTTAAAATAAGGATGAATATGATAAGTTGAAAGAGATAAACAATTGTGAAATTTAAATATACCAAGGAGATCAAAGTAGAATAAACTGAGACAGATGAGAATTTTTTTATTTAATGTATATAATAACACAGGTAAATGAAAACACTCTCATTCAAGAAAAGAAATCAGATGTAGATTAAATATCATAGTTTTTAAGAAACTTTAAAATTATTAATTTCTTAGCGACTTGATCTTTATATCCAATAAAAGTAAGTATATTGTGTCTTCAATATAATACAAATATACAATTTTTTACAATAAAAAACTATTTTTTTATTATTTCGTTTTGATAATCAGTGATCACAGGTAAAAATAAAATCTGTTTAGGATAAGACGAAAGTTTAAAAAAAAATGGAAAGCACAATTATTTATCAAATTGGCATAAGAAGGACTGCACGTTGCTAATTGCTACTATATAGAATTATGGACCTAATTCAGACTTAGCCTTTGGGCTATACAGCGCGGACTGTTTGACTTGACAAGGCTGTGCTTCAATTTTGGTCCAAAAATGGCTAGATTGCACTTTGCTATTACTTAGATTATTCAGGTAGATGAAAGAAGAAAAAAAAACATTTAATATTTTAAAATAGACTTTCTTAACCTTTTTTTACCTTAATTGGTCTTTAAATTCCACATAGTATGTTAATAGCTTCCACTATTAATTTAAGATTAAGTTACTAACAAAAACTATAAAATAAGAATTTAATGTCTATACGTTTTGATAGAGAAAATTATAATATATTTAAATTTTATAAAAATCATTGAGTTAGTTAACGAAAATATTATTATGAAAAATAATAAATATAAATTATTATATTTAAACAGTTAAAAAAAATGTATATGATTCTTTTGAAGTTGTAATTTAATCAATAAGTAACTTCTAAGTTTATCCGTTTATATATAGGGCTTGTTTGGATAAGTTTCTCTAGAAGCACTTCTAGAAGAAGAAAATAAGAGCAAAAAGATGAGATGAGCTTCTCCATAAGTAAAAATAAGCTCTCCATTAGCTAATTTGTAGAAGCTCACTAATGTAACTTCTCTAAAATATGAGATGACATCTACAAATTAGCTAATGGAAAGCTTATTTTTACTTATGGAAAAACTCATTTCATTTTTTTTTCTCCTTACTTTTCTCTTCTAGAAATGCTTCTAGAGAAGCTAACATCCAAACAGACCCATAGTTATATCATAAATATTTTTTGTGTTTTCGATAGAGTTGTTGAGAGTAAACCATTAATTTAGTCTCTAAAATATTATCTTCTCTTTTTAAATAGTGTTTAAGCTAATGAAATTAGTGAAATTATATAAGAAATATCTAAAGTAGTAAAAATAATATTATATGCAGTCTCTCAAGTATTAAAAATTCTTAAAAATAATCCTTTAACATTAGTAAAATTTATCAACCATTGATATATATTCAATACTTTAAAGACCATTAATATAATTTGATTACTCTAAAGAAGAGAAAGAAAAATAATATTTTAGAAAGTAAATGAATTGTTTATTGGAATTGTTGACATCATACACAGTACACACACGGTTGTAGTCTGTAGAACAGTCTGCCCCAGATAACTTCCCCGGTGAAAAGCATCTAACTCAAAGTGAGACGGAACCAATTCCCCCCAAAGTAAATAAAAATAATATTAACAGCTTTAATCCATCCCCAGATACGTTCTAACCCCCATTTTTAAAACTAAAGAGTCCCTCATAATTAAGAACCAACAAACAAACATAGGTGTGTTTGAGTGGTAGAGAGGCAAAATCCCACATCCCTGCATTCATGTTCTCTTCTCTTTCACACCAGGCAAGTACCCTTTTGCTAATTCAATTCTATTCTCTTTCAATTTCAGGATGGGATCAAATGAGAACGAGGGAGGCTACAACAAGAAAAGTAGGTGGATAACAAAGCCATCATCATGTTTTCTTATATTATTCTCGTCCTTGTTTATAAGCATAGCAGGAGCTTCCATGCTTGGATGGTGGCTACACAAATACCATCCATCAAATACCCAACTCTGGATGGTACCCTTTGGCTTCCTTCTCTTCCTTACCCCTCTCATTATCTGCCTCTCCTTAATCCTTCCTGACCTCTGTCTTGCTACAACCAGAATCGAAGAAGACCAAGCTTTTAAGACACATGATCATGATGGTCTTACTTTGCCATCTATACAATAGAATAAGCTTCTTTCATTCTCCTGCATAATTTTAAGAGGAGTGTAATGTAACTCCCATGTTTTCTGCTTTTTGCTTGTGCAATACTACAGTTCAAAATGATACTCCATAGTCTACACTCTACACTCTACACTAAATGAGTTTCAGTAGTCTTTTATGGATTCATTAGTTTAAGAACAGCACCATCATTTTCCAGAATTTGTTTACTTTATTCCATTTCTGTTTTACAACTAAACTAAAAGTATCTTATTAGAACATGACTGGGGTAGTAGATATCTGGGACAATTTTCCAGTATTATTATTGTGACATCTTTTTTATTTTATTTTTTATGATTAAAATAAGGGGATATCTATGAGAATCTAAGGACATTTATGTGGCATGGGAAAACAGTGTGCAGGGGTAGGGTATTCACAGATGTTCCCTTCCCCAGATTCTACAATCCAATTGGAATTGACTAGGCCACATATGGGGCAAGTCATGTAAGCTAACCGTAGCTTTCAAGAAAAAACAATTTTTCCAACACCGTCCCTTGATCCTCTACTACTAGTATTAGTTTCCAAGAGATGACGTTGATTTCCAATAATACAACCATTTGAAAAACCAAATATATATGACTTCCAAGTAACTAAAAGCCACCACAATTCATTCAAATTTCTATTAAAAAATGCGTATTTCAATACAAATTTGGAAAAACCCTTTCAGTTTATTTTTTCTTTTATGTAGACTAAGGTTATTAACCACTACTAGTTGAGAATTTGTTCATCTCAAGGCATAGAAATTATATTGAATTTTACCTCTCTTAATAAAGTATTTTTTTTCCTTAACTCATTCATTCCATAAAGACTTTTTTAAAACTTGATATCAAGTTATAATGAATGATAGTTTAGGAAAATGTTTATTTTTTAATTAAAATAATATAATAAAATTAACTAATTTTTTTAATAAGTAAGAAGTATGTCTTTTTTTTTTTTTTTTTGCTTATAATCCAGATGGAAGAGAGTAAAATCTAGTAGGAAAGTAAAAGCTAGAAGTATTTAGATATTACTCATTAGTAAAGTCATCAAATCAATAAAGAAATTTGAACTCATATTCTTATAAGATATGAATTTGATGTTACTAACTAGATCAATATTTATTAGTTAGGCTTTGTTTAGATAGCTGATTGAATCACGTTCAATGAAAAAATTTCACGTGTTCTGAAGCAAAAATGTAAAAGCAATGTGAGGAGAGCTTTCATTTGAACGCTAGTTCCGTTGGAGTGAACTTTTTCGCAAACACACACTTAGTGTGGACATTCATAATCTAGCTGCATGGTGTAGAGTTGGAAGGCTTTTTTTTTTTTTTTTTGAAAAAGAGAATATATAATTTTTAGGTTCATTTGAAATTAAAACGTGAGTGAACAACAATTATTTTTCCTCAAACAACAAAACAGCTATTGTAGCAAATACTGTGTTTTATTTTTACGTATGTCGCCACTAACGACGACTTGCTTTACGTCTTATACTAATATATTTTATTCAAGAGCAATGTTATATTTTCCCAAGTTTACTAGAAGCACTTTCTCAATTACAGAGAGTTAAGTATTAAATAAAAGAACATTTGATGTCCAGCAATCCCTTTACCCTTCTATTCTCAAGACTGTTATTGTCGTCGTTGACTTGGTTACGGGCACAGTAAAGTGTATGGAAGGATCCGGACTCAGCACCGATCATGTCATTGGGGCATCGTTGTTTGGCATGCACAGATAATTGAGATGTCAGAATGATGCTTGCAAGGTGTTTAATCAAATACGTGAGATTTGGTTTCTCGAAATTCAATTATCTTGTGTTATAATGGACAGCCGAGAGAAGGATTGAAAATATTGTTGTGCTAGGTTTTGGCTGGTTAAAAGGGGGAATGACAGATGATTGCTTTATTTTAAAGAAAGAAATCAGAAATGGATGCTGCTAATCTTTATCTAGGGCCTGCAATATGTTGTGTTGTAAAATAAGCAGTTGTGAGGAATAATCTAATGTCATAAAATACTTGAAGACCCACCTTCCAAAACCAAATGACATTTCATTCGTGAAATCTTTACAAATTACAAAGAAAAAAAAAAATGCTCTTTTTTATCTTGTATATTTTGTTGCTTGACTGAAAAAGTGGTTGGAGTAACTTGACAAAACATCAAGAATGACTAAATGAGTTTCTTGACTCCTTGATATTCCCATCTCATTTTCCTAGCATCTCTCCCAGACGAATTTTGGACTTCGCAATACCTTCACAAGTCTAATATTTGGATGAACTCTTAAATTCCTTTTACAATGAATATCAACGAGTACAACAAAATAAATCAGATGAATAATGCATTAACAGATAAGACTTAAATGTGAAAGTTCCACTTCGATCAATCAAGTTCACAAACAAACCTTGTAAACAGCATTTCCCCGGAACAGTGCAATAATCGACAGGTCAAACACTTGGAATGAATTTTGTTCTTCGAAAGCAAATCTACATTTTGTCCCCTTAAGATGACAGGTTCTCAGATTACACGAATAATCAAAACAATCTGAATCGAAGATTACATATATACATCTACTGGACAATTCTAAAATTTAAAACATCTGCAATCAAGTATTATTTTCATGCCCTACGCTGCACGGTCATGAAGTAAGCATAAATGGCATCATTTAATGAAAAAAATGTTCAAAACTATAAGCTACCCAGGTTTCAAACATCAACATCTGAACGTGTAGGGAACTCAATGCCACTTAGTGCAGGTATGTTGTCTAAATCCTCTTTTGAAAACAATGGGAACAACCATAGGGCCTTCTTAGTGCCAAAAACCTTGAAAAATAAGGCAAAATAGATGACAAGTTATTAGTTCAATAAGAGATCACGCAACTACTATTACATGATTCTTTTTATGCTTAAATAGTACTTTTGCCGGTTCCCCTATTTTCTCAATTTCATGAATTTCATCTCAATTATTTATTTATTTATTTATTGTAAATTTGTTCCTCCACTATTTTAGTTGTGTAATTTTGGTCTATTTGTTAATCTAATATTCATTACTTATTAGAAATACTGATATGATATTCTAATGGATTCCCATGTTAGCATATCCATGCTGATTTGAGACTCTATTGCACTGACACTCAGCGTATAATTTAATTTTGGATGCTAAGTATACAGATGAAAACCAAAATCTGAAATTCACAGAAAAACTAGAAGGATAAAATTCACAAAATTGAGAGAGTAGGGGACCAAAAGTGCAATTAAGTCTTATTCTTATTTTATTTTGATAAAAACTATTACATGGTTTATTCCTCGGTAGAAGACTTCATTTCAAGTTAAATTACAATAAAACAATCAGATTATTTAAGATTATATTTTGGCCATCAAGATAAGTTATAATCTGTTAGCTTAATTACAAGATTATGAGACAAGCAATTCCTCAGCAGAAAACTTTATGTTAAATTTCATTAAAACTGAGCTTTGGTCACTTTGGGGGGAGAAGCGTGTGAGGTGGGTTTCGAAAAGTCCTTACTCCTAAACCAGGAAGGATCTTCGCTATCCAGTTTTGCTCCACTTCTTGTCTATTTCTTAACTTTTAAAGCAAAGGTTAGAGAATCCTCCAACAGTAAGAAGCTTCTTACGCCATAGAGATGTAAAACTGTTTTTTCTTGTTAGGGGAGAGGAGGACTGAAAGGTGTAAGGAAAAAACATATTCTAATTGTACATTCTCTCTCTAACACACACACACTCTTCCTCTCTTATTCTTTTTTAATTATTAACTCATAAATCATACTCCATGTAGTATTTACTTCCTGAATTTCTGAGCTTAAAAACATGTTCGTTTTGCTTTTTCACTATAATTTTGTAATTCATTTGCTACTTGATATCAGATATTACCTGCTCAAAATTCCTCTTCCAGCCCAGGTCGTACATCCACCTAACTCCTTTTTTCTTTTCATGAACCTAAAACATCATTTTTCCAAATAATCTTTTAGATAAAAGAAGGCACGGTGGTGCATGATTCAAAAATTAAACAATGCAGAGTTATTTTCCTCTAGTTGAAGGTCAACGAGGAATAGATAGCTGGATCAATAACTCGTTGAAACAAAAATATCCCCCAAGTATACAGCCATCTTATCAGAATTAATGATGACCCAATGAATCTCACAATTCTGATGGCTATAGATAAAATAAAACTGTCCAGAGCACTGCCACATGTCAAGTTGTCAAGAATTCTTTCCCACTCAAAGGTGTTTTGGTAAAAAAAAAAAAAAAAAAAAAAGAGTCTCAAAAAGAAGATCTCATTTGGAAGGCTTCTTACATGTGAATGACATGGTTGCTATGCTAGTAATAGCTTAAAAATAGCCTGGCATAAGTTAACAATAGTCTGATGCATGTCGGACAAAAACATTACTACCATATACGGTAAAAAGAGAAACAGCAATGTAAGTATTGGATTACCTCAACTGAAGTTGTGTTGCTTAACAGAAGAGATACATGCATAACAAGGAAACAAAGAAGACTGAGCGCGAAGGCTAAATTAAGAACTGCATCAAGGCACACAATCTGTAAGAAGCACTAACAGTTATGAGAATGAAATAAAAGCGAGTCATAGTAACAGCTTAATTTTGAAAAAGCAGAAGACGTAAACTGACTAGAAGCCAAAAAGATGACTGCAAAGCCCCAAGGAGACAATGAACGGTTCATGGATCCACCTCCAGCAAAGAATCTGATAAAACTAGGAACCAGAGCTAAGCAATCCAGTGTTGTCTCGAGGAACGTATAGAGCTATGAATGGTGGGGGGAGAAAGAGAGTTAGGGAAAAGAAAAGAATAGGAGAAGGAGGAAGAGAGGGATTAGGAGAAATGGATGGAATTACCAAGAAGAGGAGAAAGTACTTGTAGTTACGAGCCCCAACACAATTGACGACCCAGATGCAATGATGATCCATCTTGAGAACGCACCTTTGGCAAATAGAGCAGTGGTGGGAACGAGGTGGCTTCCCAGTCTGGCAGCGAGAACAATAGGAGGGGGAGGGGGAGGAGGAGGATGTTGCATTCAAATCGAATTCAGAATGTCTCCAATTGTGAGGAACGGAGCCAGGATCATTGAGGACGACCATGAGGTAGGACCAGGACAAGAGGAGGAGGAGGATGTGAAAGAGGAGGAGAATCAAGAAGGAGGGGATGCGGAGAGGGGAGCTCAAGAGGAGGAGAGGGCCCCAAGTGATGAAAACGACGGCGTAGTAAGTTAGGGCAACAATGGAACCGAACAAGAGGATCATCAAGTAGCCAAGGACTCTGAGGCCGGAGCAGAGCTTAAACAGGTTTATGTTTATGTTGCTTCCCATTCTTATGTTTTGGACCGACCTGCTTCTTCCTGCCGGGAATAAGCGTTTCCAAATATCCGAAGCCAGGATGAATGGATGAATGGATCTCTGATCTCTCCTCTCCGACTTCAGATATCCAACTTTATGCCCATTCCATGGGTCAAATGCGGGTCGCTCCGGATCCAAACCACCAAATATATATTCTTCCTTCTCTTCTCAAATATGTCATCTCACAATAACACATTAAGTATAACTTTTTTTAATAAATTATATAATTATAGTAATTAAGTTAATTATAACGAATATATATTCTAATTAAATCAACAAGAAATTATACCTTTTTTTTTTTCTATACCGTAGATATTTAGTTTGAACATGATAATATTATTGTGAGTGACAAATTTTTTCTTTTTAAGTATTTAATGTAGTTGTGTGTTCAATATTAGAATTTGATACTTAAGCTGAAACAATCTCATTTTATTTTATTTACAATTTTGGTGATAATCATGAAAATAAATTATTTTCATTTCATATAATATGATATTTAATTTATTCAATTTTATGCAATCGCATTCATAGTTACGGTCATGGTTATCAAATTCTCGATTTAAATAGTAGAATCTTCCGATTTTACGAGTCTAGTATCCTTCTATGAGTTAACTCGGACGTAGACTCTTTTTCGGAGTAGAATCACGATTCTACTACATTTTCACGAGTCTGCTGCGTTTAGGAACGACGTCGTTTCAAATAGCAATTTTTTTGTATTTGGACCAGATCCATAACAGATTTGCTTCCTGCACTCCTTTTTGCTTACTATATACTTTTTGACTCATTTTTTTATATTAAAAACTAGAATTTTATTTTAATTTAAGTGATTTCTATTTACACTTTTTTTTTATTAATACACTTTACTTGTGTTATCAAATTTAATACTTCAATTGTTATTTTGAATTTTTAGTATCCCTTATTTATAATTGTACTCATTTAATTTGATAAAATTAGTTATGTCATTGTTTCATATTTATATATAAGTAATGTATTCTTATTTTTTTTTTTGTCTGAAGTAGACTCTTTCGATTCTACGAAACCTCTACGATTCTATATAGAGTCGCGATTCTGACAACCTTGATTACGGTAATTGATTAGCAGAGATCCAAATGATAAATAAAATAATATATTTAATTAATATTACAAAAAAAACAAAATTTAAATCCAACTAAACCATACATAAAATATTATTAAATCTTTTTATTAACTATTATTGTTATTGTTGGCCAAACTTTTTTTCTTAAAAAAATTATTGACAAAACTTAGATGACAATTTTTAGATATTTTTTATGCTTTTCAGTGACATGCTTTCTTGTAGCTTTCATAAGTTAAGATACATCTAATTGTTGATAATAAGCTTCTTTTTTTTTTCTTTTTTTTTTTTTTGTAGATCAGTATACCAAATTTTGTTGGTAGGGTCTGGGACTGAAAGTGCTGGTACCACAACATAATGAAATGATACGAGGAAGAGATGAAATTAGAGGAAATTGTTTTGTCAGGGTCGTGGCCTCAACTGGTTGCATGCTGGTTTTCAATAATTTTGTTTCGTTGCATTGATATAAATAAGAATGTTTGCATTTAATTTGGGCAAATGTATCTGATATTGGCCATCAATTGCAACCGAAGGTCCAAATTCTAGTCAGGATATTGATTTTTCACTTGCCCTCGAAGGAACTTACAATTTGAAGCAGGGGGGGCCTTCCAAAACAAAACAATTTGAAATGAACTTGACACCAATCAGATATCAATCATATCATGGGATACTTTCACAACAACTAAATAAGTAAATTTAATATTATATTTTAACTCAAAATATTAAAAGTTTAAATTTATATTTAATTTTTATTTATATGATGTTCAATTATTTTATTCTTATCCAATATGAGACTTAGTCTCTGAACTTCATCAATTTTCAGTTAAAATTGATGGAAGGCATAGGCTAGCACGTGGAATGGAAGGATCCATGAATTAATGTAAGGCATTAATAGAGTAGATTTTGGGAATAATGTGTTACGCGCTCTTTGTAAGTCGGGTTTGTGTTTTATAGGTCACACTCACAGTGTCGTCTCCACATAGCAAAAATGGACCATCTAGTTGACAATGGTAATTATTATAGAGTAGACGAGAAGGGATTATTGTTGGTTAATGTGACTAGCTGGTGACAGAGGGGACTCATGGCAGATATGTTCTAGTAAATATTTAGCAGAATGTGGTTGGGAGATATAGTTCATATGTAATGTAGGTCACGACAATTAATACTAGCATTTATTCTTTAGCTGTTTAAAAAAATCAATTAAATAGATAGAAATCAAAATATGGGAAAATGTTAGTTTTTCATTCCTAAGTTTCACGCAAGACTATTAACCACCCTTGTTCTTTAGTCTTTATGTGCTTATACACGTGTTTTGTGAAGCCTCTCAAGGCTATGTAACACGTTACAAATGTAGGAAAAAGTCTCTTATAGTCACACTGTTTAACGGGAGAGAAAAGAGACACGTGATTAATGGATTTCAGGCCGGAGAGGATCAAGTCCGGTAAATGTAGTAGGGTCAGAGTGTATATTTACTTGTTATTTATAGTGGTAAAATACTAAGTACTAAATCTAACAAAATTCTTTATAGGACTAGTCATTGGTAATATAAACTCCTTAAAACATCTCAGAACTTGTATTCTAGCAAGAGACCAAGCATCTATTACAACTAAAGCTACGCTTCATACAATCTCAAGCAAACATATATACATCTCAATCATACAAGGCATATATAAAACCAAAGCATGCATGCATGCAGTAGTTGTTTTAGGCCCAAGCCTCTCCACCTCCTTCCCGAGTATTTACAATACCAAGACTTGCACGCTTCTTAGTGGGCTTGCTCAATTGAAATACAGGGTGTCTGCATAGCCTGCGCACTCCATTTCTCTTTTTTTTGGAAAAATGTAAATTATATATATTTCCAAAAGATACAAACACATAGCAAGGACCAACCTCGCAAAACACCAAGGAACAAAAACTAATACACTTGCCAAACGAAGCAAATGAAAAGTGCTAGATATAAAAAACCTAGCTAAACAAAACACTCATATTTGCTAATACAAATGCATCAAATGGACGAATCTCAT
>PYAF01002706.1:277189-290142 GCA_007407185.1 Glycine tomentella | reverse complement strand
AAATTCTGGATAGTTATAACCCATCAAAAGATCGTAATTTGTTTCGAAATAAAATATAATGAATGATTAATACTAGCTCATTAAGAATCTTTCTCCCTTAAAAAAAAACTTTATAATTATAAGTGATAGAGATTGGTCAAAGGAACGAGGATTCCCCCTCCCTCTACCCGTCATTTATAAAAAGAAATATATTCGTGAACTGTGAGGATCACTCTTAAACGAAAAAAAACCATCGTGATTGATGGGATGCAAGTTAAAAGGAAATACTCAGAGGTCTCCTGTGTACTGTAGAATGCTTCAGAAGATATCTTTATTCCCGTGACTTATTATTCTCATTTTGAATTCCCAATGAAATTTTCATTTTATGTTTTTTATTCTCAATTCTTGACAGGTGCTAAGTTTTTGGCGTTTAATTACTTAAACAAGCAAAAACTTTATGTAACTCGAGGCTGTATCTAATTCCCACTAGCTTGGCCATTAAATTTACGAATATCCTTTTCCTTCATGTGCTTTTATTTATTCATTTTGTTGTGAAGGGGCCCAAGCCCCCAAGAAAACATTACTTTATACTTTATTATTGATTATGATAATAAGAAAATTTAAACTCAATTGAAATGAAATAAAATGTATAAATTATTATAAATTTTGGATATTTATCTTTAATTTCTATGAACAAAATAAAAAAGTAAACTAGATTGATTATGATGATGATTGGTTATATATCTTGCGTTTGCATATAGCAGACACAAGAAAATGGCGAGGAATGAGGACATGTGCAAAGTCAAGAAGTGGGAAATGGAAAAGTAACATACCGTCCAATCTGGAGGGAGGGAGACCATACTCAAAACCAAAGTTTTTATTTGAGGGTACAAAAGTAAAGTTGTACTTGTACCTAGATGGTTTTTGACATTATATTCTATTCAATATTTAGAAATTGCTTTATTTAAATCAGAGATGGTACATTGCCTGAAAAACATTTTTAATTTTAAAGTTCTTCTAACTGAGTTGTCACTCGCTTGATCTCTGTAGTTTTGTCCTCTGTGTCTCAAACTCTGTCTCTCCAGGTGAGATTCTGATGATAAAACTAATAGGTGTCTGATTTGTGTGTATGATAAAAACAAATGAAACTTAATGAAAGTAGTTATCGAGTTGTTAACTGTTGAGTAATGTTCATTGTGAACGAGCGCATACATCATGCTTGATCGGTTGACTTCATCCGAGCGCTTAATGGGTCTCATACGATACAAAGCCTCTCAAGCTCTAAATTCTATGAGAACAAAAAAAACTGAGAGTAATAAATATTCAAATGAGGATGACCGAGTCGGATAAGCAAGGATATTGTCCCACGTGTTTTAATGAGATTCCCAATTTAAAATTCTTACACACTAGTTTCACTCAATTTTAATTTAGTGCTTGCTTCCATCTCCATCCATCTATAGCTCTTTTTAATTATTTGTTACACGGATAAGATTCATCCTCAGGGTAAAAAGCTGAAACCGTCTATGTTTCCTTTGATATCGAGCAAATTTAAATCTTTTCGGAGCATAATATATCTTACCAATTTGAGGGTGTTTCTCATTTGAAGTACTTCACACATCCAATATAGTCATACAAAATAAAACTAAAAACAATAATGTAGTTTGTTGGATAGTAAAATAAAATTGATTTTTTATATTATGTATATTATTATTAAAATAATATATATGTTCGAGTTGGATTGTGTCGTGAATATGAAATACAAAATTCATTACCCAATCCGTTCATTACTGAGTTTAATTGGGTTAGATCACGTTTAACCCAAACACTTAAAAAATCAAACCCAATATATTTTGGTTGGGTTGGTTCACGAGTCATCCAGATTGGTTGGATTAGATTCACATGTCATTCAGATCAGACTCGTGAACATCCTTATAGTTCAGATCATAATTAATTCAATTACTATTAAAAAGATAAACTATATAAAATCAAATTAAAATTTATATATATAGCAAGAGAGGGAAAAGTGGGGTGCATGGAAGGGGTAGGGACTGGGAAGGGGAAGAGGTGTAGGAAAATAAGAGAGGGCAAAATGTCACTTTTTATGTTTTTGAAAAATAAGGAGGTTAGAATAGTCAAACTAGGTGTGAGAATAGCAACTATTAGGATATTTTGTTTTCGTGGACAAGTGATATATCTTTAATTACCCTTAAAGAATTAACACTCCCTCCTCAGTCCCTCCCCAGCAACGCTCCTTCTCCCCCAACGCGGCACACATCCCCCTTGTTTCCTCTTTCATTTCCTTCTTTGTTCATCATCCAAGGTAAGCCCTTGTTTCCTCTTTCGTTCCTTTGTAGTGGGTGTGGCGTGGGGTTTTGGTTTGGATGGGGTGGGGGTTGGGTTCCAGAACAGGCTTCTGGAATGCCTGTTCTGAAATGGATATTCCAAAATGTCTGTTACGGAACAAATTTTTCAAAATAGACATTCCAGAATGACTTTTCCATAAGCAAAATTGCTTTCAAAAATTACATTTTCATAAGCAAAAAATGCTTATGAATGGTCTTTACATAAGTTAAAAATGCTTCCGAAATGGTCTTTTCATAAGAAAAAATTGCTTATAGAATGACTGTTTTGGAAGCATTTTTACTTATGGAATAGCCTTTTCAGAAGTGCATTTTTTGTATCTTTCGCAATAATCGTTCTAGAAACAAAGTTATTTTTCACTGTTGGAACACTTATTCTGAAAGACAAATTATTTTTTATTATTATGGAATACTTATTTTAAAAGTTATTTTTTACTGTTAAACAACTTCTATTCCATAACCTATTTTTTTTATTGTTATGAAATTCCTATTTTAAAAGACAACTTGTAATGTTATGGAATATTTATTCTAAAAGTTATATTTTATATTATAATATACGTATTCTAAAATGGTATAATATGAAAGAATAATTTGAAATTTTTAAAAAATTAGGAGCTGCAGAATTCAATATGAGAGGTACATGTACAGGATTCAAATACCCTTTAATTATCTATCTAGATGGAAATAACCACTTGTCTTTTTGCCGCAAGTTGATTCTGTATGTATATTCAATCATTTCTCCTACAATCAACAATGACGTTCTCGTTACTTTCATTTTTTATATATTATAAACACTATATTCTAAAACAATTTCACATTTACAAATCAAATCGTTCAAAATCAATTAAATTTTGTAAATTATTCTTAAAGCATATGTTTTTAAAAAAGATATAACCGAGAGATAGTTTTTTTGACTGCTTTTTTATCTTGTTATTTTCATCACGTTTATACTCTCCTTCAATTTCACATTTTATTATGTATCTTGTATCATTTTCTGCAAGCTACGTAAGCAATCTTATATAATTGCATTTTGTAAATTAAAAACAATTCTTTTTCCTATATATCTATAACATCTGCTAGTTAACACAGAATTGTTGGGAAAAGAAAATACAATTGCACGCAAGTAAATTTCTATCAAAGCTCATATTAATATATACATGAATTGTACATCAGTTGGATCACAATATCCATGAAGAGAGAAACATATATAGCCATGAAATTAACTTTATAAAGTTGTAATAGCAACAACGTTACGTTAACGTTGTTGAGATCAAGCGTTGAAGCAGGTGGCAACGAGCTGATGGTGGTGGTGGAGGGACGGGGACCTCTCTGTATCAATCAAGTGTTGAACGTTCTTAAAGTCCGCCACTTGGCAAGGGATAGTTATGGTTCCTTTCTGTGCAAAACCATACTCTTCCTCTGCCTCCTTCAGAAGCTTAACAAAGAGAGGGTGCTTCAGGTAATTCAGGGGCACCGTTATTTTCTGCTGCTCTTCGCCTTGACCCACCTTGATTTTCAAGCACCCTCTTCGTATCTGTATGTCTTCTTTGCTCACGACTTGCCTTCCCTCGTGCTGACCTTCATCATATGTCTGCGGATCTTGTTTGAAACTTATGCCCAACATATTAATTTGAAGCAAAGACAAAAGACAAGACCCTTAATTTGTGTAATACAAAATTCTATATCAAAATGGTTCAAGGGAGAAAAAACCCAAGACGCCGAAGCAGCGAGTGGTAGCTTAATTAGTTGCTATCTCGATGCATGAAGGAATGGATATGATGAGGGTTTTATAGTATATTGAAGGAATGGATAGGAACCATCTCGGAACGCACCAATGAAGAAAGGGCGGCGAGAAGAGCGTACTAAATGGGAAAAGGAGTCAATTGATCGAGGTAAGGTGGGGAAGGGTGGACTTGGTCACTTGGAAATAATCCATTCATAAATTAAAACTAGGATGCGTAGGGAAACCTGTTGTGTATCGTACAAAAATAACTTCTTGTTGATGTCATCCTCACATTTTAATCCAATGGTCCAAATTATTTTCGTATGATACACAACACTTTTTCCTTTCGCACACTAGACTCCGTCGTAATTCTATGGAGTCTCACTAGCAAACACAGATCCAATTCGTTTAAAAGTGGGTCTCTCATCTAAGTAGACAAAGGAGCAATTCCATGCTCCAGGTTGTTTTTTTTTTTTTTTTGTTTTTTTTTTTGGTATAGAATACCCACATCCTCCACACACACTATATTCTTCTAATAAATTTTTATAAATAAATATTAAATAAACAGTCAATAATTTACTATTTTAAATATATAAAAATACTTCCTATTTAGTAATTAAGATAATTATTAAGATATTATAAAAAATAAAATTATTAGAATACATTACAATAAATTAGGAACATTGTAATATTTTAAGAAAATTTATATATTTCAGATATAAAATTAATATTTATTTTAATGTAGAAAAAATAATATTTTGATGAACGCAAAACATTTAACAAATAAAATATAATAATTTTACTTTCCGTTATGTCCATTTTTCATTGTAGTGTCGGGGTTGGGTCCTAATTGGTTTACCATTATAGTCCGGTTGTGGATAACAGACCCAAAACACAATGGTGTCTCTACATCGAATGGGCTTTGGAGTAGCACGGCCCGAAAAAAGAAGTTTTGATATCGGTAGCTCTTATATTACGAATTACTAATTTTATTCTTTGGTCGAAATTTAACTATCCTATCACTCCTTCCATCTTGTTGTAATTGTTGTCCTAATTTATATTACAAAGATGAAGAAAAAAATAATAAATAAACTAGAGAATAACAATTTATAAAACTAACCTTATTATCATTAATTTACTTTTAGTTTTTTAAATTATATCATTGATTCTATACGAGATATAAATAGAAAAAAATAATTAATGTTATACTAAAAAATTAAAATAATAATTATTTTGGAATAATTTTTTCTTCTTATACTACAATTATTATGGAATGGAGAAAATATTATGACCGAATGAGATGGTCAGCAATGGCGGAGGACCATATGTGATAATATTTATAGTTAGATGCATGGTGACCGGTAACAATGGTGCAAAATATTAGGCAATGTTAAAGACGAAAAAAAAAAGCTGTTGCTCCTCAAATTAATTCATAAGCGGAAAATGCCTGCTCCCACTCCTATGCAATCAATTCTCAAACTTCACACTTATGATTTCTTTCTTTTTTATCTTGTGTGGAATGTGAAGTTTATATAGGGAGATACTAAGCAGTTGGTTGATAATTGACTAAAAAAATAGCTAATTTCAGTCCAAGTCCAACAATATCATCTCGCTTGGGAATCGCTCTCTCTCTATATATATAAAGTTGTCTTTACAGTAGTTAGTTTGACTATTTTTTGTGTCAAACCTCGTGGTATATAGCAATTTTGGAAAAGCATGACACCTAAGAGGTATTTGTCTGTCTTGGAAGATTGAGATCGATGCATGGTTGCAGCCAAAACATTCATATATACCAGTGTGAGAACAAAAATATGAAATTCTCCACAGCCCACAGGGACTGTTCTTTTGTGTCAATTTTCCGCCTTTCTTCCAAGTTCAAAAGACCTCAGCAAAATTAGTGCGAAATTCTCCTCCACCAACAGAACGTATCCCTTAAAGACCTTAGAAGTGCTAGTACCTAGCTAGTAGAATCAATCCCTTCACAAACTTCCGAGACATAGCTACTCGATCTGATGGATATGGACATGGACAATGGTGGACTGCTACAGACAAATGCAAGTGAATTGCCATTAGTTAACATTCTAGAGGACTAGGGGTGTTCGCAGGTCGGTTCGGATCGGTTTTGGCCAAATTTAGGATCCAACCCAATCAAATTTGATCGGTTCGGTTCGGTTCGGTTTTCAGAAGAAAAAAAAATTGAAACCCAACCCGTTCATAAATAGTTCGGATCACTGGATTACCCATTTAATTTTTTTTTTAAAACTACTATTTTATATCACGATTCTTTCAAATATCTCATACAATTAACACAATATTATCAAATATATGAAAGTAGTAAAATTGATTCATTTAATACCATCAACATAATATTATAAAATAGACTTATAATATAAATTAAAACAAAAGATTTGTGAACAATATTTACTATAATAGTCTGAATCATAACTGAATCTTACAAATCAAGCTTTGTTATAACCAATTTTGTTGCAACCATATTTGCTGAAACAAACAAATAAACAAAATATGATTTATAAATATTATAAACATGGTAAACAATATATGAAAAAAAAGGTGAAACAAATAATAATATACCTAAAAGTAATACATTAAGAAGTTTTAGCACTTGCAGTTTCAACACTTGGAGACCCAATATTAGCAGTATTTAAAGTCAAACCAAACAATTCTAAAAATTTAAACACAACCACGTTAGCACAAAAATTAATTGATATTTTATATAAATATAAAAATGAAATAAGAGATTAATGATTATACACCTGATTCAATCTTTTCCGCTTCATTTATTTCAACTTGCAAATCATTAACATTTTGCTTAGTAGATCTAAGCCAATTTTGGGCACAGATGAGAGCTTCAACAGTAGTAGGACTCAAGGAACTACGAAATGAATCCAAAATTCTACCCCCTGTACTAAATGCAGACTCAGATGATACAGTAGATACATGAAAATGAAGGGTTTAGGAAGTTCATGGAAGATGCTCAACCTAAATTTAAAATTCCTTCTCGTGTCACTATTGCTAGATATTGCATGCATGTGTTTAATGATGAAAAGGAGAAGTTGAAGCATGTGTTGTCTGCAAATAAACAAATGGTTTCACTTACAGATACTTGGACGTCAATTCGAAATATGAATTACATGTGTGTGACAGCTCATTACATTGATGAAGAGTGGGAATTAAACAAAAAAATATTGAAATTTTGTTTGATTTCTGACCACAAAGGTGAAACCATAGGGATAACCCTAGAGAATTGTTTAAAAGAATGGGGGATTTCAAAAGTTTGTTGTGTGACAGTGGCAGGGCCGGCCCTGGGGCAGGGCAAGCGGGGCGCCCGCCCAGGGACCAAAATTTTTTATACCGATAGCTTAAGTAAAAATAAAAAAATTTAAAAAATAAAATAAAAATAAAACCTGCATTAGGGGCTCATTTTGTGTGTTAGGGGCCCATTTTTTTCATCTCCTAGTTTTAATGTTATTTGTGTTTCAAAAAATTTGTGTGTTAGGGGCCCATTTTTTCCATCCCTTAATTTTAATATTATTTGTATTTCAAAAAATTTATGTGTTAAGGGTCCATTTTTTTCACTTCGTCCTGGGCCAAAGAATTTTCAGGACCGACCCTGGACAGTGGATAATGCAAGTGCTAATAACTTGGTTGTTTCATATTTAGCTAGAGCATTGAGTGTTTGGAATGGGCATACTTTATTGAATGGAGAGCTCATGCACATGCGATGTTCTGCTCATATTTTGAATTTAATTGTTAGTGATGGATTGAAAGAAATTGACCTATCCATTAGAAAAATAAGAGCTGCATGTAAGTTTGTGAAATCTTCTCCAGGTAGATTTGCAAGTTTTAAGAGGTGTGCTGAAGAAGTAAGTATATCCACTAAGACCATGTTAATACTTAATGTACCAACTAGGTGGAACTCTACTTATTTGATGTTAAATGTTGCTGAAAAATATGAACATGCATTTTATCGCTATGAGTATGTTGAGGCTTCATATGTGTTAAATCTCATATCTAGTGAAGGGGAAGGATGTCCCAAAGAGATTGATTGACAACGTGCTCATGTTTTTATTAACTTTTTGAAGACTTTCTATGATGCAACTCTTTCTTTTTCTGGGTCATTGCATGTTACTGCCAATTGGGTAAAAAATCCACGACTTCCAAATTGGATAATTAATCCAATGGATAACTCCACTATGATAATTTTGTGTACAAGAATTCCTAGTATCCTAGTTTCCTAGTCTACCCTTACACAACAATTATCCCAGCTGGTATCCTTATTTCCCAGCAAAAAGTTCTAGTCTCAATTCACCAAGAATAGAGATAGACTGATATTCTTGTTTCCCAATCAGACTGGTATCCTAGTTTCCCAGCCAGAAGTCGCATGTCTCAATTCATCAAGAACAGAGACAAAACTGGTATCCTAGTTCCCAGCTGCGACCTTTTCCAAAGTCAAGAAGAAATAAAATAAAATAGTTACATTTACGCTTATATTCCTTAAGCAAGTAGGTACCTTTAAATCCTGATTGAGAGTTGAAGAATCAAACTTGTCAAACGCTTCTATATGATCTCACAACAATTCTCTCAATGATGCAAACATAAACTCTATAATATTATTTGGAATGGAATGCATACATGAACACTAAAATATGTTTCTATTTATACTAATTTAAAGATATGATTTTAACCAATTTTTGAAGGCAATCCTAAATATATTCTATCATATTATCCAATGCAATCTTAAAGATATTTTATTATATTATGCAACGCAATGTTAAAAATATTCTATCCTTTTTTTTAATGCAATATTAAAAAATATCCTATCTTATTTTTGAATTCAATCTTAAACATTTACAATATCATATTTTTTTTTATTGTCAAATTATTTTTTTAATTTTTAATATATATATATATAAATAATAAAATTTATATTATTATTACGGGTTCACGGATCGGGTCATCGGATCAACTGATCTATAAATCTAAACCCGTGACCCAACCCGTACATAAACAGTTTTGATCGGTTCGGTTCGATTTTGACCCAAATATATAAATGACCTAACCCAAATTGTTCAGATCGGTTCGGATTCACGGGTGACCCGTATCCGCGAACACCCCTATAGAAGACTTCAACCTTTTAAGTAGAACTTTGTTTATTGTGGTATAGATCAGGTTAATTAAAAGAAAAGAGAACATGGTGGCTCATCTTGCCTGCCTCCTAGATCTTGTCTTTGCCACTATCAGTGGGGTCATTGATTCAAATTATATGTTGTGTAGGGATAGTAGTAGAATAACTTCACTCTAAATCAAATTACTTTAATTTCTAATAGTTACTGATGTATCCTAATTCCTAGGTGCCTTGTACCTGGGTATTTTTTTTTTATAAACATACCTGGGTATCTAATCGTTAGGATGTTGTCATTTATCATTTGGGTTGGGCCATAAACCCAATCTGTAACAAATTTAAGGAAATTGAAATTTGACCAATTAAAAGAGAAAAAAAAACCCAAACCTCAAATTTCTTTTTTTAAAAAAGTGACGTCGCCCAGTTTTTAAAAATTATTTCAGTCTGTAAGGTATTTCTCCCCAAAACCCGAATAATCATAAAACAAAAAATGCATAAAAAGAAAATTTATAAAAATATGTATAGATAAATTTTAAAAAATGTGCTTTTGAAATTAATATTAGAAAAATGAAATAATAAACTTTTTTTTTACAACAGAAAATAATTAACTTAAAAATAAAAAATACCATATGACGAGTAATATCCTGTCGTTCTCTACCTACTGTATTCAAGCGAACAAGTGTGTTAAGCGAATCAATTAAAAATAAACTACAAAGTTAAAATATTTTGTAAAAGTATAATGTAATATGATACATTAAAATATATAAATAGCTTTTTATGGCCATCAACAAATTACAGATGGAACACTTGTACCGATATGCTTGTGCCAAAATATTAAAGACTATGAGTAAAGTACAACATTAATAACATTTTTAGCATAGATGTTGAATAAAGATTTTGATTTGATGATCCGATCTTTATTATATTTTTTTAATAAAGAAGGTGAAAAAATTTTCAATATAGAAAATGAGTTTTTGTATAAGATCCTTCAAGATATACATATTGTTTAAAATAAATAAACTTTTTTCCCTTCTCTCTCTAATATTTCAAAACTAGATATAAACATTTTTAATGGTAAATCACAAATTGAGATCTTAGACCATTTTTTGGCGGATCCTATAATATCATGTAGGATTGAAGATTTATCAAGATTTTTTCTAATTCTTTTTTAGAGATAGATCTGATTTTGAAATATTAAAGAGAAAAAAAATTATTATTTTTTGAACAATGTGTAAATCTTGAAATTTCTTTTATAAAGACTCATTATTTAATCTCCATATTATTGATCTCTTCACATCTTTTGAGAGATAAAGTACAAATTAAATATTGAATTCAATATCTTTACTCAAGATCTAACAATAAAAATATTAAATTAAAAAAAATAAAAAAATCTTAAAGAATATTCAATCGTAACATTATAAATCTAAAAAAAATGTCTAAAATCTCAATTTATAATAAAAAATACTCTAACGATTAAACTAATTCTATGGCCACGTGTTGCCGAAATTTTTATCGTGCTTTGTACGTACGACCAAGAGTTGCTTCCACGCCATGAGAGAGAAACATGAAATCAAAGGAGAAGGGACGACGTAACGTGTTACCATGTTTTGTGGCTACATACCATCCGTTTACTGTGACGGATAAAACTGATTCTTTTTTTATTATTATTAAAACTAAGGAACTTTCAACTTTCAACAATGATGATGAATGGAAAATTTGGAAACTCAAATATGAAGAATGAAAGACGGGCAGGTTGTGTTGTAGGTGATCGACGATGATCCGGCTTAGCCAGAGGCTAATAATTAAGCTGAAAGCTTTGAGCTCTAGTTGCCGACTTTGGTTAATTTCCGAGTTATTCACAAGAATTTGGCTACACTAAAATTAGAAGTTTATTTTAAAGATAAAATATAAGATTATAAGTTTATAACTGTTAATAAAAAATGTATGAATCTTTGTTGTTATTTTCTAATCAATAATTATAATTATGCACTTTATTTTTTTTATAGCAGACTAAAATCCATAAATGAGATAGTGTTGCTGGGAATTACTAAGTGATTAAAAAATTGACAAAAAAGAAGTAAACACGATGATGACAAATTGACTCAACAAAGTTAGAGAAAAGCCGTTTGAGTTTGAATACTTGGTTCATATAATAATGTAAGGCTCGATAGGAACAACCTGAATTACTCGTTAGCTATGCAACTATCATTTCCCCAAACTATGTTTTCTACACATTCTTACCTCCTGGTGGCATACTTTGGGCATTCGTTGGAAAAAAAAAAAAAAAAAAAAAACGAGACGCATGTAATGCTTAATTAATGAGGAGGCTTCAAATAAAAAACTGTACAATCACCTAACCAGATTTGTGTAAACATTTTTTAATTCCTGAATGCAACAATATTAATCCATTACCTAATAAATAAGTTGTAATTATTGTCAAGCTAGGGTAAGACGAAATTTTAATAGAGAATGCCAGAATGTGATTCATATCTGCACAGCTAATTTGGACAAAACCGCGAAGTAAAAAGAGAGTTGGCAGTGATATGTATTTGTTATGGAAGTATGATACGATCGAATAGTCGTTAAACCACTGATTGTCTGATTATTTCGTCCTCATAACATTAATCATATACTTAAAATTACCTTTATAGATATTGTTAGATTCAAATGAAGTCTCACGAATGATAAGATTGAATATTATATCAATAAAAAATAAACCTATAAATCTTAGTCTTTAAATTTTAGGTTAAGATGTGATGTTAAATTTTTATATAATTGTTTATGATCAATTGTAAATTTATCCGATTATTCCCTCTTTCTCATATTATTTATCAACGAATTAAAGGTAATCAACTAATCATGTAATGTAACGTTCAAAAGGCAGAGGTGGGAAGAGCACTAACTTGTTAAACCAGGCCCATTGAGTTTTGGAGTATAAAGCAACAAATGCAATTGGGAATTTCACTCATGATAGGAACTCTCATACCATAACTTAAAAAGACAATAATTTATAAATACATGCATAATTCCATGTCACCTTATTCACCAGCACTCCCAATATGTCAGATCATGGGGAAAATTCAAAAGCAACAGAGGCACCTTCGAGAAACAAGAGGAGCAAAAATAAAAGAAGGTTCAATGATGAACAAATCAAATCATTAGAATCCATATTTGAGACAGGTGCAAGACTTGAACCCACAAAGAAATTGCAGTTGGCAACGCCATATGGTTCCAAAACAAGAGGGCTCGATGGAAGTCAAAGCAGCTTCAGCGAGACTACACCATACTTCGAGCCAGTTATAACAATTTGGCTTCACAATTTGATGCTCTGAACAAGGTGTAAGTTCGAAAACTAATTTTCTTGATGATCTAATCATGCTTTTATACATTAACAGCAATTAGATCTATGCAGAAATATTAATATCATAAATACCTCCCGCCATTGCTTTCTTGAATATGCTCTGAATGGTTTGTGTAACTGATATAAGGTTCCTTCGTTGAGACTTCCAAACTCTTCTTCTACAGCCCAGATGGTGTATAGCCCTTACATAGAATGAGCTCGGTGACTCAAGAAGCTGAAGCTGCACCCTTTTATAGACTCTTCCATCAAGAGGTCGTTCAAGTGTGCACTGAAGGTAGGCTTAATCATGATGGCAGACAGGTAGGTGAAGATGAGGTTTATGATTGCAGATGATAATGGAGAGATTAGGTGAAGTGCGTTATCCTTTAAGCCCCACTAAGCAACAGC
>PYAF01002706.1:232460-255457 GCA_007407185.1 Glycine tomentella | reverse complement strand
AATAATGACATGGCTAATCGAGATTGGACAACAGACTTAATATTCCCTAAATAATGGAGATTAAAATGAAAATTATTCTATATAAGAAAAACCCTTATAAAGTTTACAATTTTAAAAAGACTGTGTGGTAATGATCACTAAAATTATAATAATAAATACAGAAAAAGAAAACAGAGGATAAAAAAATACATTTTACGGAAACTAAAAATTTATTAAGTAAAAAAAAATCATATATACGAATGAAATAACCAAGTGATTAGATATAAATATTTAATATTCTAAGTAAAGTTTTAATCATTCAGATAATATATTCAAGTTTGATCCTTTAATTATTTTTTATGTATAAAATAGTGTAAATTTTCATTATTATCTAATTTCGTATTAATAGTTTTTTTAGTCATTCATATTAATAAATTTTTTTATCAGTAAATATTGAAGATAATATTAAATGATTTATAATAACTCATATACCCTACTTAATTAATTGCACTAGATTTTTTTTATATATTAACAGTTTAATGTATTTAATAAATTTGATTGTACCTGAATTTTTTTTTTTTTTAAAGCCAGATGTTAAATTTATTAGGTAATATAATAATGTATCATTAAATTTTTTAGTAAAGGTTTTCCCCTCAGTTTCATTAAGTGAAAAGAATCTTGCCCAAAGATGAAGACACAAGTAAAACAGGATTCTATATTCTTTTCCTGTCCAAAAAAAAAATAGATCATGTATATATATATATATATATATATATATATATGTGTGTGTGTGTGTTTGTGTCACAAAAGTGAAAACTGTGAGGTTGTATTCAGAGCGTAGACGTACCACTATTTCAAGTGTATAAAGTGGAGACAATAATGTGACCACAAACTTTTAATTAATTTAAATTTAAATACAAAACTAAGAGAACAAATTCATTCGCGGGTTGTGGGTTGCAACTACTCATTTATTTGGGCCAAAAGGAATTTGAGTCTGGTTAAAATTGTCCTCTAGCTCCAAAAGAAAGAGTGGTCCAACGATGTTAGCACCTAAATGGGACATATTCTCATGGATATGCATGAAGCGGGGACCAAATCCGAAATTGAGCTTTGACAAGTATTTTAGCTGGGGACCAAACCACTCCATTTCTTTCTGAAACTTGAGATAAGAATTATGTAGTCCTACGCCTAATTTAAAAATGTCACTTGACTAATGACAATGGAAACTTAAACCAATCCTTTTCACTAGTGTGGTTTTACTAGGACAATTCGAGAAACAAATCTTTCAGGATCTTCAGGTGATCAAATCCATTCGCTTTGGAGACGAAATCTTGGAGCTTGTTTGGTTCCATGTAAGGAGAAGTCCTTTGTTCCTATTTGTTTATACTTTGCTTCGAACGTGTACAAAGCATTGGGTCTGAGAGGCACACCATAAAATTGTATTCATCAAAGCAATTTAATAATATAGCAAATATTATGCATAGAGTAGATATAATAATAATAATAAAATAAAAAAAACTCAAATCAAGTCCCATAGACCAACCATTATTTGTATAAGCTTTTAGCTTTGTTACTTGCTAACATGAAAGGATCTAAATCCAAGAATGATATATGTTTTTTTTTCCAGTTTTAGAAAGTTGTTATTTTTTCTTATGACTTTGGTTACACACCATTAGCACAGCTTCAACCTCTTTTCCTCTTTTTCATTTTTTTTTTCTCCTGATAATACAAGTATATACCCAGTCTTACCCAGTCAGAAAAAAATAAAATAAAGAGAAAGAGAGATTGAAGCTATGTTAATAGCAGGTATATGTAGAGTCATAGACACATTTCAAATCCGTAACAGCATTTGTTTTTCCTTTTTCGTGACGATATGCAACAAAAGTATCCATACTTCAAAATGGACGAATGGTTATGGTATCAGGACAATACATTGAGAGAAGTTTTAAGAATTCTCTAAGCTCACAGTAGTATCTTTCAACTGTTTCTAACACAATTTCAGTTCCAAAATAATTAAATAAAATGATAATATTTAATTTAATCTAAATAACTTAAATTAACTTTTAACATATCATTTTTTTTAATTCTAATCTAAGTATTTTTTTCATAGACACCAGGTATCTGTTTTTGATGGAAGCAATATTGTGTGGATTGAGTAGGACTAAGTTGCTTTCTGCACCTCTGTTTTGGCTTCCAGAATATAAAAATACATTCCGCAATTATTACAGATTTTGACTTCAAGAAATGTCCAATCCGAAAGGTAAAAATATCCCGGAAAGGATGTAGGAAGTAAATTTGAAGTGTAGGAAGCAACAGCCGAAGAACAGGCGCAGCGTAACTAACAGTTAGCTCGGGCTGAGAGAGCGACGCTAGCACTAACAGCGCATTAAGAGCATTTACTATTTACACCTCCACTTGCTAAGTACACTGTCCTTTTCTATTAATTAATTTTCTGTGTAAAATTACTTAAATAATCTTATTTTCTCAACTTTTTTAAACATCACTTCTCCCTCTAGTGACACTGCACTCCCCATCTATGAGGAGTGGCGATGGATGCAAGAAATAAAAACTGATGTGTTGTGATGATGAAGAGCACTACAGGTGAAACATTGTGCAACGAGTTGAGCTTTGAGTGTAAGAGGAAGAAATTTAATTTATGGAATTTTAAGGTGGGGAGGAAGTTAACATATTGTAGTAGCTTTTGATTAGATTTGTTTTACTTTTCGGTGATATTGACATGTTAGTCGTTGTGTGAGTTGATCAATTTTGTGTTGTATGATTTTCTTGTTTTTGAAAAGAAAACCGAGAGGAGTGCGATGAAAGTGAAACCACAAGCGAGGGAGTACGGAAAAACCAGAAAGGAAGAGTGTAGTAAAACAGACACGTGAGAAGTGATGTGTGAAAAAAGAGAGGAAAAAATAACATTATTCATGAGAATGCTTCCTTTCAAGCCTGTTGTTCTAAATCCTACATGATCTCAATAAAAAAAAAAATGAATAAGAAAAATCACCAGATCATTGACCAAGAAACATAGGGATCAATCAATTGATTTAATAAAATCCATTTCAAAATATTCAAACATGCGAGATTAAATAAAAAAATCATTTGTCTAAATGAACAGCTAGCATGACTGAGCAAAGACACCACAAAGCATCAAGGGCATGCATGGTGTGGGGTGGGGCAACGAATTTTAATGACACAGAGACACAACATTGACTAAAGTCTATTACCACTTTGATATTGCATTGAAGTAGGCAATGAATTAAGAAACCTACTGAAACTTCGGTTCTAGCTCAACTTCCTCTTTCATGAGGTGCTAGCATGCTTCTTTTTGCCATAGTACTGCAGGGCAAATGCAAGGCCCAGTGTCAACAATGGTAACAGGAATTGCAAGATCTTTACAACAAATCCAGAAGATTGATTGCCAGCGCCATGTGCTTGTGAAGGTTGTGGCAGACTATGGCTAACTTTGGGTGGAAGAGTGGAAGAGTCAACCTTCCCAATGAAGTATTTTTCCATCATTTCTATAGCAGAATCACTGTGGCCCACATCTTCAAAATCAATGGTGGCATCCTTCCCTGTAAAAATACATGGCTGAGTTTCTTAGTCCACTCCTTTCCAGTTACTACTTCTGCTGGCCAGGCCTACAGACTGATAATATGAACCAGCCAAGAAGGAGAAATTGATTACCTGTTGATGTCAGCAAAACTTCATCACCTCCTGGATGGTCATCCAAAAATGGTGTGATATCATACACCTGTCACAGTGGAATGCATTTAATTAAGTATAATAATTTGATGGGCATACTAGTCATAAAAGCTGAAGTTTTTAAATACCAATTGTAGAGGGAATATAGAATATTATTAGTGTTAGAATTCAATTTGAATCTTTGGCACATATTCATTTGTCATCTAAAAACGAAGGTAAGGATAAGTATCTCATTCCATTTTATTAGTTTCTTTTTTTTTTATCCCTCTTCTTCAGTGAAAAGCACTAAAACATGACATTTTTATGCATTGTATTCACTAATATCATAGACTTATAAATTTCTAATAGATCCATCCTGTGGTCTGATAACTGGGAAGAATAAGAACATCACGCTTTAATTGACTAGTCAATTCATAATCAGAAATTTATTTCTCCAATGTGCCCTGCTGAATGCATCTTGACAACCGTATATGCCTAATAACATTAGCAGGCCCTAAAGTTTGTTAGACTATCCAATGATGAATACATATTTATTTCTCTCTAGGAATAAAGATGATGTAAAATTTACGGGAAATGTGATAATTCATTAGATATGGTGACATTTGTAACGCCCGACCACTTGCAGGATCAACGACTATTCCTATATATCAACACAAGACTTTTCAGTGTGTTTTATCCTCACTCACACACTTCCTGAGAAACTTCCCAGGAGGTCACCCATCCCAAGATTGCTTCAAGTCAAGCACGCTTAACTGTGGAGTTCTTATGTTATGGGATACCGAAAAATAGATGCACCTTGTTGGTATAGGTAGTATCTATTAAATCCTTTAAGTTATCCTCAACTGTACAGTCTCATACCTGCATAGCCTCTGGATCCTCTCGTTCGGGTGTGTATTCGATTCATTCATGTACCCTTCCTGCTGGAAGCCTGCCAGGAGTCGCTCCTTGTCCGTGCCTCACTGCACCGGCGATCACTCCCCGCCCTCGTCAGCTCCCGGGATGTTACATGCCCACCAGCTTCCGCCTGGATCGTCCTCGAACCACACCGTACTGGTAGAGAAGCCTGGCTCTGATACCACTTGTAACGCCCGACCACTTGCAGGATCAACGACTGTCCCTATATACCAACACAAGACTTTTCAGTGTGCTTTGTCCTCACTCACACACTTCCTGAGAAACTTTCCAGGAGGTCACCCATCCCAAGATTGCTCCAAGTCAAGCACGCTTAACTGTGGAGTTCTTATGTTATGGGCTACCGAAAAGTAGATGCGCCTTGTTGGTATAGGTAGTACCTATTAAATCCTTTAAGTTATCCTCAACTGTACAGTCCCATACCTGCATAGCCTCTGGATCCCTCTCGTTCGGGTGTGTATTCGATTCATTCATATACCCCTCCTGCTGGAAGCCTGCCAGGAGTCGCTCCTTGTCCGTGCCTCACTGCACCGGCGATCACTCCCCGCCCTCGTCAGCGCCCGGGATGTTACAACATTATTCAAAGTTATTCAAATGAATATGAATTTTATTCAGATTCCAACTTCAATCCTTTAGTAGATACGGGATTGCTAGATCAATTATAGACTCAGTTTGAACGAAAAATTGTTAAACCTGGGGTACTGAGGATGTTGCTATTAAAAAGGGTATCAGCTGCCGGGGAGATTCTTATAGAAGAGGATAGTGAAGATAT
Source organism: Glycine tomentella (assembly GCA_007407185.1). Taxonomy (NCBI): domain Eukaryota; kingdom Viridiplantae; phylum Streptophyta; class Magnoliopsida; order Fabales; family Fabaceae; genus Glycine; species Glycine tomentella. Next base: position 250,086 of record PYAF01002706.1, on the reverse strand, counting down.
TAGCTTAGGTATCCAAGATACTGGACAAGACATGATTAACCTATCAAGAGCTGCTTGTGACTTGTGGGATGTTGATTTCATAGATGGGATTCTTCCACTTCCAGATTTTGTAACATTTTAAAGAATGAATATATCACTTCACCATCATGTTGAAAACTGTCTGTGTCATTACAACTTACAATACATAATAATTACTGAAGTACTCATGATGTTACATGTCTCATTCATCATACACTGCACAATTCAGTAATCACCTTTCTGTTATTCTACCTCGGGAAAAAAAAAGGGAAAGGAAATGTTGAATAACTATGTAACAATATGTGATTCTACATTAAACACGTCTGAAAAATTTCAATAATTTTTGTCTACTTGCCAGTAGCTTAGCAATCAATCATGTATTAGAATTTATGTGCAGACTACTGTCCAAGAGTATGGGAGAGAGAGCTAGTGGGTTTTAGTATGAGTGATCTATTTGTCCAAAAATTCGTAGGTACTTTGGACACATGGTCCTCTTGCATATATACCCTTTAACTTTTTCTAACCTACCAATGTAGGACTTGTTCTTCAACAAAAAGCCTCCCACAGAAGAAAAAAAAAAACTCAACTAAAAACTGCAACAATCATGGTTTCAGGAAGAGCACACCAAGCTGCATTGATAATAACCAGAGTAAGGTCTCAGGTACAGAAGGAAACTGCAACAATCATGCATTCCATAGATCTCATGCTAATAAACAATGATAACACAATAATGAATCTTGTAATCATTTAATCCATGGTTCAATAACTGGGTGCCAGACAGTAGTGCTTCACAACACATGACCCTTATATATTCTATACTTGAAGACATACAAAGTCTTGACGAACCACTGCATATAACTGTGCCAACAGGAGATGTTGTGGTAGTTAAGATGGGACCAATGAACCTTAACAACATGATGAAGTTGCATAATGTTCTCTTTATTCCTCAATTTAGTTGCAATTGGATATAGTCTTGATTGAGGAATCAAGGGAAACAATTGACCATAAGCTTGAAATTTGGAGACACACACTGGAAATAAAGGGTTTTTGACTTTTGGCTTAAGTAGGAATAAGAGGGAGTATATTCATATTACAATTTTAGTAAAAGACAAGAGGAATATGACTAGAAAAAATAAATGAGAGAAGATGTCATACTACAAGTTTCTAAGTTTAAATATTTGGGATCAATAATACTAAATATTAGAGAAATTAATGAGGATGTCGCACACAAGATACAAGCAAGAAGACTAAAATGAAGAAAGGCATCAAGGTTATTTGTGATCGGAAAGTAGTTATCAAACTCAAAGGCATGTTTTATTGCACTATTAGTAGATATCTCAGTTTTCAATTCGATGGAAATAAATTGGAATGTTGTGATGTATGTCATTGCTACAAACAATGTATGATGGAACTGCTACTTTGAAGGAAAGAAATTAGTAGGATGCAAGAGGGAATATAAGATAAAGTACAAGGCAAATTGGGGAGATTGATAAACATAAAAATGCTTGGTTGCAAAGGAATACACATAGATTGAAGGAGAATATTTTAGAGAGACATTTACATCCATGGTTAAGATGACAACTATTCAATGTTTGTTGACAATTCAAGCAAGAAATGTTCATGGCAGTCCCCACAGGTTACATTGAGAAATTGTATACAAAAGTTTCACAAGCATTAACTAAATATGGCTTCAACCATAGTCCATTCACTTGTTCTTTTGGATCCACTTTCTTAGTCATACTTGCGTACATTGATGAGCAAGTGATTGCTGGTAATGACCCGAATGCATCCCCATCTCTCATGCAACTAGTGTGATAATTTGGCTGGGAGGTTTATTGACTTCTCTACAAGTCCCTTGTAAGACTCCTACACCAGTTTTGTTATAATCAATAAAGCCCTTCATATATCGGTGATTCCTGTTTTCCATGAGCATCTTCTATCCAGCATCATTACTACTAATTATGTTCTCACCAAGCAACAAACAGATGATGTATTTACCAAGGCTTTTGGGCTCTAGGCAGTTTCATGACCCGCTGACCAAGTTGGGAGTTCTTAAATCTTAATCTTCACTCTCCAACATGAAGAAGGGGGTAATAAGGGATAACATCAAGCCTAACAACTTCCATTGCAATTGTGCTGTTCTTCATAATATGTATAATTGTTCGGTTGAGGTTGTTGTATATTGAAATTCAAAATTAGGATAACTGTTTTGAAGATAACTCTTGTTATCAGCAGGCTGTTACTAACTCGAGCATATATGTTTGGCCATCACGTAACTACGTGAATAATATGAGTCAATTCTCCATAAATTTTATTATCACGTCACTTTCAGAATAGGCATTCAAATCTGGATTGCTTGATAAGGTTTCCAAATTCTAATCTGTTGGTATTCTGTTCCAACGTTATCTTTGTATTGCAGAGTTGAATTTTTTGGTTCTACATTTTGATTATTAATCTCAATTATCAACAAATCAAGCAATTCACTTTGATAACTCGTTAAGGTAGATGATTTATTAAGCTGATTAACATTACTCTGAATAAAATTGATTAGCTTAATATACTGTATTGGGGATTAACATGTGGCTTCTGAACCCCATCACACCCTTATAATTAATTCCTCAGCCAGCTTCATGAGCATTTAGCATGCATCATGTTAATCCCAGAAACTGAAAACTGTGAAACAGATAAACTAAGACAGAGAGAAAGAAGAAGCAGACCTTTCCATTGATAATAATCCAGCAATCCTTTTTGTTGTCGTGCTTAGCCACCTCCTCAAAAGTCAAAGTTTTGGGATTTGAAGCCATTGCTGCTGCCTCTGCGACACAAAGTCAACCACACCCACTCCCAGATTATTCACAACAAGTGAGGTAACAAAAAATAACACAAAATGGGAAAAGTTGAAGAAAAATTCTTACACAGAATAGGCGGCACAGCACAACTTCTTTTTTTGCCCTTGAAGTTCAAAGCATTACCTTTCTACCTCACAAATTATTTATACATCTGATCCGATCTACTTAGTTCGAACATTAATTGCTCCTATTTTACGTATCGTATATTATTCTTTAAAAGTAAGTTAGTATTAAATATGTGTTCCAATTTTTTTTTTTTTATTTTGTTACTTAGTTGTTGTTTTTTTTAAGAGAGCTAATACTTAGTTTTTCTTTCCCATAAATTGAACTATTATATTAAAAGCCATGCGTTCCACGAGATGGATTTCTAGTAATATATTGGATGCATCGATATGCACGTTTAAAAAAATGAATAATTTTTTTATGATTAAAAAAAATAAATATATGTGGAGGTGTTTTGTGTAATAAATTTTTCATTTTCAAGTCATTTATAGGATATATTATAATGGACTTATTTTAATTCCAACTTCATTTAATAGCGTCATTTATTTAGAATTAAATTTGATTTGAATAAAAATTAATAATATATGAAGTAAGACTGAATTATTTAAATTGTAGATAAAATACTAGATTTAAATTAAAGTATAATTTATAATACATATTTAAAATAAAATACATAATATCGCTATAAATATTATATTATGTTATATTATATAAATACTATTATTAAGTAAAAAAAATGTTATTGTCAATATATAATTGTGAAAATATATAAAATTTTCTCTTAAAATATATAAACTTTGAAGGAAAATAAAATATCAAAGTGTACTAACCTATTCCTAAAATAGATAAAGTTAATTTTTAAAACTCGAATATGTTAAAATTAATTTCAGATTGAGATAAACTAGTGATACAAAAAGTTAATCTTTTAAATATTACTCTCTCTCTCTCTCTCTCTCTCTCTCTCTCTCTCTCTCTCTCTCTCTCTCTCTCTCTCTCTCTCTCTCTCTCTCTCTCTCTCTCTCTCTCTCTCTCTCTCTCTCTCTCTCTCTCCTGAAAATGTCTATATTTAATTGGTGACTATGAGAATCAACAAAAATAAAATATGTACAAGCTTAATTATTATCTTTATGACTACTATAGCTACCCGCCTACCGCCTCCAGGTAAGAAAACCCGTACTACAAACAGTCCAAAGTTACATTATCTTTATGTAGTTGTGTTTGGATTAACTGTACAACATATTTTCATGATTAATTATGATTTAGTTAATTCTTATACTTAATTATATAAAACAAGTTTTGCATTTAAATACAGTAAACAAAACTATTTTTGAATTCAACGATCGGACCATTTGCTATGAAAACAGATATTTAGTTCACAATGTGAATGAATTTTCTACTCTCTTTTTTCATTTTATTGATTTTCTATTTGTTGTTTTAGTGTGTTCGGATTGACGACTCACCTTGATTTTTATGTTTTAGAAGCAATAAAAAAATTGTTTTTAGGATAAACTCACAATCGTTTTATACTCACCAAACCAAACATTAGTTGTTGTTTGACTAATTGATGAAGAGAGTTTGTGCATTTGTTAGAACATCTATAAGATATAATTACTTAGATGAGTTGTTTATCTTAATTTGGTAATTGGGTCATATAATTCTATATAGATTTAAATATTTTACATGAAAATTTATTCTAATATTAAAGTTTTTAAAGTAAATATTTAACTTAATTTTTTGGGTCTTATAATATTTACAAAATATGATATTTTATAATATAAATTTTTTTAAACAATAATTATTTATATAAAAAATTTCATGTTATATGCTTTAATGAAGAAAAAAAAAAGTTAAGCAACTCATTAAAGCATTCCCATTGAAAATGTTGGTATTTTTTTTATCATAATTATGATTTTTACCTTTTATATTAAGAGGATTTCTTACGTTAAAAAAAATTATGTCTACTTTTTACTTGCAGGTTTTGTAGTTGTTACAATATATTTGTTACAAATTCGAGAGATTTATATCGGATGCACGTTATAGTGTTACTTTTCCGTCTAAAATGTGATTTCAAGTAATTTTTGCATAAGAAAAAAAAAAGTTATTGATATGCTATTAGCATATAGTAGTTTTTAGGTCAAAATCATTAATAAATTGAACATAAACTATCAATAAATGCTAGAATAAGTATAAGTTTTCATCATTATTGTTTTTATCATTGATTTCATGTATTTTTGATATTAGGAGCCAACAAAAAGAAGAAAAGAAGCAAAATAAATAAGCTAATATTTTTTGGGATCTCACGCTAATCGCGCCAGACCCACGCCATCAACACCAGAAGACAGAAACTTGCAACTGTAAGTTCACGCAGGTCCCGCGTTAGTCGCGCCACACTTAATGCAGTTCACGCTGATCGCGCCATAGCTCGCGCCAGTCACGCTGACGTCACAGGAATTACGAATTAGCTTAAAGATAACATAAAAATAAAAGATATTAGGACTTTCATAACCTAGATATAAATAGGAACGTAATAGAACAGAAAAGGGTTCAGGAAGACAAAAACAGAGAAAAAGAGGCATTGACAAGATCAAAGAGAAGAAAGAAGGGAGATTAAGGAGAGAGCCAAGATTGAAGGGTTTGCATACTCTTCTTCTATAATCTTGTTAATTTACCTTCACATCATTGTATTAGAGTCACACATAACTATGTCTGGCTAATTCCTCTATTTTTGTAGTTAAGGTCAAAACTTAATGTGAACTCCTCTGTAATTGGATTGATTCCTATTATTATTTATGCTAATTTGTTTTATTTTACTTTGTGTTGCATTGATTATATCTTTATTAGGACTGATCATTCTAATAAAGTTCTGAGGATTAGGATTTATAATAGGAATGTTGAAACTTTAATTACTGACGAGAGTAAAATAACAATTATTACATCACCTAGGGATAGGGATGCATGATTGCAAAATAATCGATGTATTTCTTAATGCTTAATTTATGAGAGATCACTAAGGAATTAGAGTTTAATTGAATCAAAAGATTAAAGTCACTAAGAGATTAGGGCTTAACTAGTTTGATGGAAAGATACATTATCTGAACATCTAGAATAATTAATTTAGTAATTAATCCAAATAAAGCAGGTAGGGGTAGGGATCATAAGGTTAAGTGCTCTAACTACAATTCTTTGTCATAAATTTCAAAACTTAATCAACTTTATCTTCAATTACCATCACAATTTAATTTTGTTATTTAAATTCTCCAAACAACAATACAAATTTTAAACCAATTCAATTTTATTCCTTCCAATTTAAAGATAATAATTACAATAAAATTTATTCTTCAATCCTTGTGGAAACGATACTCTATTTATCAATTTATTACTTGGAACGATCGGTATATTTGTCGAATGTGCAACAGTTATCAACTATCATGCAAGCTAGTAAAGAGTTGAATTAGCAAATTATTAGCTAGCAATTTAATTTACTTAACCTAACTATCTTTTATAATCAAATTATATTAATTTCAAAGGGTTCACTATCGTTTTTCCATAACGGGAGATTGAAAATTTTAGGAAAGATAAGGAAGTAATATGCTCAGAACGAAAGACAAGAATGGAAGTGCTATACTTTGAGTTAAATACATCAAGTAGAAAACGACACAATTTTTTACAAGTTTGAACACAACATCATAGGTGATACAAATTTATAACAAAAACAGCAGTGTGTGCATGAACAAATAACAAAGGATCATCAACAATACACAACCCTTGCAATAGACTGGTACGTTCAGAATCTCTTCCATACAAAAACTAATCAAAGCCGTAATTATCAGCCATACATATTTATTATTTTTTGCCACTAAGGGCAGTGAAGAATCTTCAACTTTCCTCCACAAGCACAAGAATTAGAATCATTCCCTGCCCCAAGTTGGCCACTCCACCTTTTTTATTTTCTCCAACAATATATACCGTAAGCCAGAAAACAGAAAAGAAGCAACTGCAATATATATGTTTTTGGAATCAACTGTGGTGACCATCAGCGTGTTCCTTGAGATGGAAACCTTCGCCGAATGGTTTCTTCGAAAGAGAGAGGCGCACTCCGGGGTCGTGGTGGGAGCATGAAGTGTGGTACAGCAGCGAGTTGTTGACACACTGCACGTTGCTGTTCATGTACGCAGCCATGGGAAACGAAGAAGAAGTTATAGCTTTCTGATTCTTGTTCACATTCCCTTCTTCAGCACTCGAACCCTCGGATTCAACCCCGTCCACGTTGATGTTGGAATTCCGCTTCTTGTGAAGATACTTTGGCTCGTGTTTCTTAGGGGACTGGATGAGTTCCATGTACGCTCCTCTGTTTTCCCCTGCAATGGTTATGACTCTCATGCCAGACTCCTCAGACTCCGAAAGCTTTCTGTGAGCACCCTTCTCCTTGGATTCACTTTCTTTGACCGTGACGTGTTTTCCGTGGTTTTTATGGGATTCAGTGGCGCCATTGTGCCAGGGCTTGGGCCTGTCGATGGTTTTCTGGACTAGCACGGTCTTGGGCTCGGGCTGTTCGGGTATCTTGGGCTCGGCCCTCAACTGGGAAGGTGGGAGGGTGAGGGGAGAGGGTGGAGGTGCGGTGGTTCTGTTATTGTTTGGTGAGTGCATTGGGCTACGATCAGATTGTTTTATTGTTTTTGGAGAGTGAGTGGGACTTGACACGGGCACGGGCACGGGCACAGGCACAGGCACAGGCTCACGGGTGTGCTTCTTATCTGGGGAAGATGTTGAAAGTGTGGCCTTGTGGACTGGTGAAGTTGGGAGTGAAGAAGAAGAAGAAGAAGAGAATCTGTTAGGTTGAGAATGTTCTTGAACCTGAGTGGGCTGAGTCTGTGGTGATGATGGTGCAGAAGCGGTTCTAAATGCGGGCAGACCAAAAGTAGTGCGTGACTCTTGGGCAGGGGCAGGGGCAGGGGCAGGGGTAGAGCGAATCGAGGCTAAGCGGAACCATGGACGAACTGGGGGTGGGTTAGCCATGGGTTTTAGTTTAGGAACTGTTCAAACCGTGAAGGAAATAGGGATGAGGAGGAGGCTAATCAATCAACTAATAATGAGCACACAAGTATATGGTGGACGCCATGCTATTTATAGAATCATCTAATGCCTGTAGAGCGAAAAGGAAATGTGCAAAAAATACTACAACTTGTCCCTAGTCCCACGTTGAAAGAAACAAAAAGTTAATTCTGATTACGCCGTGCGAGACATGACTGGTAACAGCAGCAAAAAGCATAAAATAAAAAAGCATCTGATTCAATAGGCACTTCCAGCTAACACAAGCTCACAAAGTAAGCTTGGTATCCGCGGTTGGAGTCTTTTAGAATTTAGTTTTGAGTTTTGACATAACACACCACGTACAAGCTCACCATGGTAATGAATGATAATAGTTGTAACGCAACAATATAATTACGGCTAGCATACACCATATGTCATATGTCTAAACTGAACATGAAAGACGGCAATATTAATTTTGGTATATACCAATACCATGACATGATGCAGCTTCATTCATTTTACTTTCTTGCTAGTGACTTTGCTTGCAGGAGCAGTGAGGGAGCGATGCTCTATAATACCTTCTGCCTTTCCTTCCCTTTCGTTCTTTTTCAATATGCTTCATGCGGTTTCCTTTACCGTACGTGGCAATGGGGCCAACGGTGGAAACTGACCTATTTCAACGTTCCAGAAGAAAAGAACCAATATATATTTTATATAAACCATACCTTGTCCTTCATACGTCTATTTGAAGTCAATCTGTTTCTTTATTGCTGCTGACTGTTTATGCAGGGTCCCATTCCATGGTTGATAGACTTTTCTTTCTTCTTTAATTAACCGTCGTTCAGAATGTGCTTTTGGTAAGTCCTCTTATTCTTTACGATTTTTTTCTTTTATTACACTTTCTTTAGGATAATTGTTATTATACATCTCATTTTTGGATTTAGATAGTGGAAGAATGATAAGTGACTTGTTGGGTATTAAGCACAAAAGAAGATTTCAGTTCAATCCAAAAGATTAGTCTGGTAGGAGAAGCCCGGCCATCAAGTAATTTATTAACCGATATAAAAAAAATGAGACATATAAATTGTGGTATAACGTAAAAAAAAAAAAGAATAGAAATAATGTAAAGAAATGAAAATTATTCTCGCCCTAACAAAAAAAAAAAAAGAAGTTCAAATCAAGGTCATATTGTTTTCAATTTTAAACTTTTTGCGATGACCCATCTTCATATTTAATGATAAAAACACCGCTTTTATTTGCTTACGTGAGACTTAGCAAATACTAATATTATATTCGTGAAACATATGGAAATCACCAATGAGTGGTGGAGGTTTAAATTTCTTAAATTGGAACGTACAGAAGAACCAAGAATTTGTTCATATATTATGCTTGCATATATACTTCTTAATTTGGTTCACCAAAATATGTAATACTACATATGCATTTGTAGTTTTGATGCCGTTTTAAAACTCAAGAAATAAACGTTTTCATTAACATAGACAATGCCAATATTTTACTGCATTATCTTAGATAGAAACCAATAAACGCAGAAATAACAATATTATATTCAACTCTTTCCAACTTGCCTAATATTACATTCGACTGAAAAATTATGTTTTCCACTTTTGCTTATATATTGCCCTAATTATTATACTGATATATCACGTATTTAGTTATCAATATTCTTTTGATTTAAAAATTGTAAATTATTTTTCTATATACGATTCTTACAAAGAATAAATTAGTAAGGAAGTAAGCGTGTGGTGCAATTAGTCTCGTGAAGCTCCCCTCTCCATATATAAAAAGAAGAAAAAACATTGAAATTCAAAGCAAGTGTTTTTTTATTAGAGGAAAACAAGTGTTAATTCAGATTTCTTCAAAGTTATTTTAGTTAATAACTTTTTTTACTATTTAATAAATTTGTTTAATTTGTTTGATAAACAAATTTTTTTAGTAACTTATAATAATTTTTACATATTATTTGAAATAGTATTTTTTTAAAACACTATACTCTACCTTCTAAATTTTTATATTTTCTTTCAATTTTATCTTTGATATATTTATCCAATTTTTTGGTTATTATTTTTAAATAAATTATATTTTTATTATTTTTATGTTATTTTATACTTTTCTCTACTTCAAAAGTTATTTTTGTCGAACACTTATAATATAATAAGTTAATTTTTTAATTTTTAATTACCAATTAACTTTTCACCTTCTAACTAATTTTTCAGTTAATTTTACCAAAATCCAAAAAGTATGTCGTTGAGTATTACAAGTAAAATTAGTAGAAATTCATAAGTAAATCAGATTAGGATTCAGTTAATTTAATAATAATTCATTAAGTTGATTTTTTTACTTATTTGTTAAAGGAGTGAATTTGAACTTTTAATTACATGCTTAATAACTCATTCAGTCAACTCAATAAATAATTTCTTTATGGAAAATAATGATAATGTTTTAATTTTATGTATGTGTATTATGTTGCCATTTGATTATATTTTGACTGAATAAATGATAAAAGCTAAAATTTTGAACCCCAATTTATTAATTAAGCTGAGATGCAGATATTGTAGAGGCTCAACGTTATGAGCGTTGCCCGAAATTAACTTTAGTAACAAAAATAGTAACCTAATCTTGAGATTAACAAATCAAATCTACATGCTAATGCCTAATAGTAACAAATTAAGTTGTTTTAAAAAGGATATAATTCTTTTGAACTAAGAACGGTTATCAAATTTATCACTCTGTGTCACCATTTTAGTCCTTTATAAAAAGAAATGCATGATATTTTAATTATTAATAAACAATTTAATTATAAAAAAATAAAACAAAAAATTTAATGATATCGATACACTAAGCTTTGAAAGATATATTAAATTAAAAAGTTCGTATACTAATGAAACCTATTAATAAAAGAAAAACTAATATGTACCTCAAATTTGCTAAAAGGTCACGAAGAAATTCTTATGTCTTCTTCAAATATGAGACATATCTTAGTCTGTATTGGTAAAACTAAAACCTCTTAACACACACTTATAAAATAACCTTCTATCAGAAACCCACATGTTTATAAAATAACCTTTTGTTAAATAAATCAATTTTCCCTTTTGTACTTTTAATTTATATTTTTAATATTTTATCTGTATTTAAAAGCACTGATGCAAAATATAAGATACTAATAGTATTATACATTTTCAGCACAATTCATACACACCTGGGTGCGTTTGATTAGTACAGATCCTCTGCAATAGTAAAAGAGAACAATATTTGAAGCAGTATTCCTTACCACATCAGATCCATTCTCTTAAAAATCCACGCTTAAAATGCTCCATCAAACTATGCACTTGCTGCAAAAAATTATACGATAACTACAATAAGAAAATGACTAAGATGAGTGCATTTCGTGTACAGTGGGTGCACCTTTGTATTTCCTGACTTCGTGAAATTACTGGAGTTAATGTGCAGATTGGCACAGAGGCTGGTTGTATTCGGTGATCTTTTTTTCCGTTTGTGCGTGTTCTTTTTATTCTCTTTTTTCTGTTCTGGAACAAAAGGTAAACAGGAAAAGAGAATAATAAAATAAATGAAATTTTGCAAATTATGGATATTATAAAGAATAGATTTGATGCCATAAGTTATACAATTTAAGTCCTGTATTGACCAGTAAATAAGCTACTGCTTCAAATACTGCTCTCTTTTACAGAGGATCCGCACTCGCGTTTGATACGCTTAACGGCTTAAGCAAGAAGACGACAGTTTTAAGTAAAACCAGAAACTGAAAAAAAGTGAGTATTTTTGTCTTTTAAATATCTTATACTTCAAACAAAAAGTTGTCTCATATTTATTAACAATAAATGAAGGTTTTGCCTTCTTCACCACCATCTAATTAAGTTGTGATGTCTCATTATTTTTTTTCAAATCAAACATGCTACAATTAGAGGTATCTTGTCTGGTATTACATTTTATTTTCAAATCAAACTGATCCATAGTGTTGAGAAAATCAATTCAAATTTTTAAATATTATTTGGAGTGAATTTAATATATAACAAATTTTAAAAGTGAAAGATTATTACTATTCATCTAGATCTAGATGTGATCATTTCTAACACAAATTACATTAATATCTTGTGAGGGTTTTTTGAATTGTACACAATAGTCACCCTTATTTAAGATTTTTTTAAACAATTTAAAAATTAATATAATATATAAGGAGGTGTCAAAATAATATTTTTTTCAAATATATAAATAAATAAATAAGAGAGAGGGAGAGAGATTCTGTGCAATTCAAAAAAGCAAAGAGTATGAGTGTATTTTTTTTTTTTTTTTTCTAATTTCTAATGGAGGCGCCTCTTGGAATTGTGAGAAACAATCCATCGATGCTTATTCAGAGTCATTCGAAATCCTCTCTATTAGCATAAATTGAATAAGCATCAATTGATTGTGTGTGTGGATATTTGTTGAGATGTTTTCATGAGATGTAGGTAAAAGTGTCGAACTACATTAAATACATGTCTTTTTGCTATTTTTTTTTGTAGTTTTATTTGTGTGTGTCTTTCTAATTGTGAATATGAAGGGGATTTTCCCCCAACATATACAATCAGTGAAAGAAGGAAGTTATAACCGCGATAAATACTTATTTAGCGTGTACTAGGCGTATTTCATCTGGAATATCTATCTAAAATCAGGGTCCCTGCACCTCAGAAATTTGAAATTTTGCATTTTTCGTGAATTATTTCCAACATTATTTCTAAAATATTTCCTACTGAATAAGCACGCACTACTCATTCAATTACGTAATAATGAGAATGTAAGAAGTTCTTTACATGCTAATTTACACTACAGAATGGTGTAATGCAATTATACAATGCTTGTCTGGCACTCTGTCATGGTACATGGCTAAAGGAGAATGGGAATTTTCAAAAATTGCGTTGTTTGGTGTTGCCAGAAAGCAAAATTGAAAGTAAAATAGCAGGGAGCTTACAATTTAGAATCTTGCATTCAAGGCCATGTTGTGAACTCAAACACCTTGAACACAATGTCAATTCCAGTGGGAATCTGCCACACAAAGAGCAGAACGTTTACTGCATTCAGCGCGATGTGAAGATTTCTGGCTGTTTCATTTCCTTTTTGCATTGATGGTACCAGGGCTGCTGCCAGTGCCCATAAAACAGTAATAGCTGGAGATTGCACAAGAATTAAGGATTTTTATATTATTATCCAATAACAAGTGATCATCAATAGTAAATTTGTTAATTTCTACAATAATTGTAGAATTTTTTTATTGATTAACGTACAACATAGAAATAAAACTGTATTGTGTTATCTTTACCCTCTTTATTTTTGGAATGCAAATTTAATCTTTACCTGCTCCTGCAAATAAATGTGGACCGGGAAAAAGCTTTCCTGTCCTAAACCATGTGTTCACTCCTCCACCAACTGACTCAAGCACCCCAAATCCTAGAAGTATGGATCCTGCATTGAAGTGTCTATCCTTATAGGAACCTTTGATCAGCTCTTTCCTTTCCTGAATATGAGTATCCAACAAATTAGATGCTTCATCAGATTCAGATACAAAATTTATTGGCTACCATTATAATCCAGCACCCAGAAATTAATGAAACAATCACACACTATGGCATTGTCTAAATTGTTAATGTAATGATATAAATCAGGGCATGCAGAGAGACATACATTATATCGTTTCAATACACTTTGTGTACCTACCTCGGTGAGTTGTTGTATTTGGAGTTCAACTGGTGATGGTGCTGCTTCTTCCACTGGTTTGCCATCTGGGGTGACTGGGGTAGGTTTGACTTGTTTCTTGAGTTCATTAATATCATTCTGGATTGTCCTAACTCGCCGCCATTGCCACCCCAAATACCCTGCCCACAAGGTATACAAGAAAAAAGAACCCATCACAATGGGGTGTATGAGAGCAAATGATCTTCCTTCCAATATCCCAAACTCTCCTCCAACAGCAAGTGCATCCTGTGCCAATAACATCTTTATGAAAACCAAACAACACAACACCCATCATCACCATCACAAAATCAAATGAAAGAATGCGAGGGAGGAGGTAGATGCTTCCTTGCCTTGGTTTCTAATAACAATGGAAATGAGATTGCTGAGAGGGAAAGAAAGACAGGCTTGAGAGCATCGATGTTTTGATCAAAGAAGGGTAACTTTTGTGGGTTAGAATCTTTTGGGATATTTAACTTTGAATAGATGGAAGGAGATGGAACAAGTTTTGAGGTTGATGGGCGTGGCAGTAATGGCTTATTAGGAAGAATTGGAAGCTTTAGAAGAGTGAGTGTGGCGGCCATGAGTTCTTTGAGAGAGACAGCAGCACTCAGCACTCAGAACTCAGCAGAGTGAAGGAGAAGAAATTGCGTGGCTTAGTGCAAGACAGGGTTGAGGTTCTACCCTGCAAAAGATAAGGAACTTATGCCTAAGATGTTACCCTCCCTTCACTAGCATTCTTTGTGATTGGCATTGAATGTGTCACTTTCTTCTAACCACTTTGTTATAAAAGAAAAGAAAAAAGTTCAACTATTTAAAATGTTTTATGGTCCAAGATGCTACTCCTACCAGTTGTGTCTTTGCTTCAAACGAGTATTATTAAGTAAACAAGAGTTTAGGTCTGAAAATCCTATTTGATTGGAAGTAAAAAATTGATGTTCCATGGTATGTTGAGGTGATTAGTCTTTTATATGTCAATAACTTTTTAGATATAGGTATCAAAATATAAATTACTTTAATTTTACTCGTTTTTAATCAACTTAATTTTACAAAATTAAGATCATTTTAAATTAAGTCTGGGAATACTCGCCCAAATACATACATTAAAAAAAATGGAAAAATAGTAAACTTATAAAAATGTTATTACTATGGGTACCTTATTACATAAAATAAATAACTAAATTGATCTTAAGAAGATATAATGTCCATTAAATTTTAAAAATTATCATATAATTTTTGAAAATATATTCTTAATTGGTTAAATTATTTTTTATTAGAAAGTGAAAAAGGATAATTTACCTGATAAATTACATATTTTTAAAACTTATGTGATAGTTTTAAATACTAATATATATTTCCTATTCTAAGATAAATTTTAAAATAAAGTAATTATTTTAATTGTTTTTTCAACGATAAATATATATTTAGTGTCAAATTTTATTTTTTATAGTTTATTGGCGAAAACTATCATAAGTTAATATCGTTCCTCGTATTTCCTGTAATAAATAGAGAAAATATGAGTAAGGGTTACTAGCATGCTAATTTCCTTTTCTGTGAACGGAGGTGCCCTATGATCCAAACAAAATGGAGAGGGGAGTATCTGAGGTTGGGCCTTTGCTTCCTGCAGCCCCAAACTTTTTAATATCCCTAGCTAAGCTTACCCTTTTACCCTCTTCCTATCTCCAACTCCATCGCACCTTTGCATAACTAGGGCATCGCACCACATTTCGTCATGGACACAGTATCACAACTCACAACTCATCTATCACGGAATCAATCCATTCTCTCGCGCATTACCTTTGTCATCACAAGTAACAAAGTTAGTGAGAGGAATTCGGATTGCCTAATACATAACTTACACTTTTTTTTTTGTTTTTTTTAGTTTCCAACAATATTTTTATTTTAAATATTTCGATTCTAGGCTGAATTTGTATTGTTGGAAAAATAATGACAAGAACTTTTTAAAAAAGTAATGGGCTGGGCGGGTTTTGAAAACAGCCCAAGTAACTTTTGCAGGCTCAGCCCATCATATACATTTGTCGCCTCTCCTGATTACAATGGTTTGCATTTGTCAGATTTTACTGTTGATTTCATGATTGAATTGATTTGCAGAATCTGAATATACGTAACAAGATTGAAGATTCCATGCCCCTGTGAACAATATATATATATATATATATATATTGAGCTGTTGTACGGACAGGAAGTCAAGAACATTTTACAGGTACAAGCCAAGTTGTATTTTTCTGCTTTTCTGAACTGCGTAGGACAAAAGCACAAGGCATACAGAAGCAGTTCAAAAAGCATATGGCAATGGCATGATACCTCTCCCTGTAATTTCTACGAGTCTAATCAAATGGCCAGTAGTTTCAATCTTATAAATGCTGGGAGTTTTTTTTTTTACAGATCTTAAAAATGCTGTTCAAACTTAAAACATAAATCTGTGTGTGTGTTTATGCATGTATTCCTCCACAAAGAAAGTTGTTTAACCATTAAAAAAATATTTTATATGAGTGAAAAGATAAAATACGACACACTAAAAATAAATTAAGAACCTAAATTAAATTATACTATTATAGTAAAAACTAGCTACTATTCTTAAATCCTGTGACAATAAAAGATTTATTAAAAAAAATTAAAAACCCAAATTAAATACTTACATTAAAGATACATTAACGACAAGAAAAAAGAGTGTTTACAACATTATTATATTATGGCAAATGCTAATTAAAGAACTGTGAAGAATTTTTTTATTAAAATGCAAAAAAAAAAAAAAATCCTGTAATTTTAAAATACACTCTCATAATTTTTAAAAGAGTTTTTTGTTTTTAATTTTTAAAATAATATCCTAATAACACTAGTGTATCATACCCTTACATTGTAATTTGTAATTCTTTCAACTTCTAACAAGCCGCAAATTACTTTGAAATGAAACAAAACCCAATAATATTAAATTCCAGGCTATTACATCCACAAATTGCTGGGTCGCTTTAACAGTTTAACGTAGGATATGAATCGGTAGAGACGTGGAAAATTTTAAATCAAAAGTATGATCAATACTGGTCCTAATTTGTTAGGAATTAACTTTCTTATGTTTGATATTTGAGACAAATTTTGTTAAGTATTCCATGTGTAATATAGTTAAAAAAAATATTATATATAAATGAGGAAAAATTCTTATCTTATATTAATAAGTCGGTTATATAAAATTGATGAATTAGATGCTGAATTTAAAATGATATTGGAGTTTATTTTATAATTGTTGATCTTATTAGGTCGACGTCACATGGCTATTGAACTGTCATCATTGTGTTTGTTTTTTATTACTATTAAAATATTTGCATTTCTCTCATTTTTCTTTTTTACTGCATATTTTTTATTATTTTTTTTGTTTTTCAAGAAAGGTTGGTATTCAAACAATATATAGATGAAGAAGAATGCTCTTTTAGGGTAAGTGAGTGTTTTTAACAGCAATAGGGGATGTGTGGTTTTCATTTTTCAATTTAATTCGTGACTCAATCAACCTACATGAGACTAGAAAGGAAGGACAAGTTAAAGGCATTGCCAAACAAAACGAGTAAACATTCTGTTCAATTTTTTTTCATTTATGTTGATTAAATATTTAATGTGTTATACAAATATTTTAACAATTTTGATTATTTCATATGAATTTATAAATTTATTTTTGAATTTATTAAAATGAAAAATAAAGATTTTTTTTTACCTTTTTATAGTGAGTGAACCATCAAATTAATCCCTTCAAATATAAGGCATAAGTTCTTTGGGCAAAAAATTACAAATAATACAATTAAATAAAAAAATTTGGCAAATGGTGCAAGCTGGAAACTATTTTGACAAATGGTGCACTCAATCACGCCCAGCTGGGGCGTGTTTAAACACGCCCAGATGGGGCGTGTTTCACCAGATGGCGCCACGTGGCAGGCTGAAACAGTGTCCTAGGGTTTTCGCGGTATTTTCGTAAA
>PYAF01002706.1:171073-232360 GCA_007407185.1 Glycine tomentella | reverse complement strand
TTACGAAAACACCGCGAAAACCCTAGGACACTGTTTCAGCCTGCCACGTGGCGCCATCTGGTGAAACACGCCCCATCTGGGCGTGTTTAAACACGCCCCAGCTGGGCGTGATTGAGTGCACCATTTGTCAAAATAGTTTCCAGCTTGCACCATTTGCCAAATTTTTTTATTTAATTGTATTATTTGTAATTTTTTGCCTCATCTTTGAATGAATAAAAATTTTAAAAAAAATCCTAAATATATATTTCATCTGTCACATTAGTACAAACATCAATGTACAGTAATAACATTGTTAATGGATATTCAGACTTTAACAATCAAGTGGTCAGAATTGATGAATGGACGCACTTGAAATATGAATGTTTCAACTCGAACTGAAAAGACTATGAACTATACGAGCAAAGGTGAAGTATCCATAAAGACAATCTGGTGCTTAAATTAGCAATGAACCTCACTTAAAGTATAATTGTAATAAATGTGCGTACATTTCAGCATTTGGGGTACATATAGGTATTAGATCTTTAATAAAATCAATGTCACGGTCCCTTCTAATAATTTTATTACTCCCTCCATTCTAATTTATACTACGTTTTAACAAAAAAAATAATTGTCATTTTACAAAACTAACAAAACATTATATTTATTTTTCATGAAATATCCTTAGTGGAAATAATTATTATTGTGTATTAAATAAGAAAAAAATAATTAATAAAAGAGATAAATGGTAGGTTAAAAAATTATGTAATATATTTTATGAAATTCAAAATATTAATTACATCTTTTAATATATATATATATATATGTTAAAATTTATATAAAATAAAACAAATAAAGTATTAAGTTTTGACTTTGGTCAACCCTTATTAGCAGGGCCGGAACTGTGTATTGTTCAACCGGGACAGCCGCCCCCTGAGAATTTTTAAAAATTTATTTAATATCTACAACGAAAAAACCACCGCCCCATTCCTAATATATGATTATATGAACACAAATATTAAAATATTTGTCTCTTAGTTGTGTAATTGCAGAGGGTATGCAGCTTTTATCTATAAAATAGGAAACAATCCGATTTATTTATTTGTTTTATTATAAGAAACCAAAACTTTCCTTTTTACGGCAAAAAGCTTTTATTTTGAAACAGATACAGTTTTATCTCTTTGTATTTTATCTTTAAAACAGATATAGCTTTTATTTTATCTTTAAAAAAAACAAAAAAAATAGCTTTTATCTAATAAATATTAAATATTATCCAAACAATTTCATCGATAAAGAGAATGTTCATTAGAGAATTTAATTACAACATTGTGAGTTTGATGTATTAAAGCATTCTGTCAAGATATATTAATACTTTCTGAGTTATATAGATTATAGAGTATTATCATCTTCAAGAAAAACATTAATTTATTATTTAATTGATAGAGTAATTTGTTTTGTGCTGACTTTTTAAATTTTAATTACTTCTATAGAACATGCTTTTTTAGCTATGATGTTTGTGAAAACACGGTTTCGCAATAAAATAAAAGATGAATTTCTTACAAATACTTTGACAATTTATATTGGAAAATATATTGCAAAGACATTCACAACAGAAGAAATCATGAAAGAGTCTTAAAAAATCAAGAATTAAAAAAATATCATGATCTATGGCTTGAAAGAAATCTTTTTAATTTATGTGTTTTCTTTGCTTCAAAAGTAGTTACATCCACTTTCATGGATATATAATATTTTACTTTTCATTGAACTAAATCTTAAACAATTATTATTGACAAATTTTTTATCATTGTTTAATTTGTCTACCAAGTGAAAAAATTTCGTCCTCTTAAAGTTTTTTCCTAGTTCCATCCCTGCTAATAATCTTATGATATAAAGCGGATTGGGCTTAAATCTAGACTACAACAGAGATTTTTTAAATCATTATCTCACTGTATATAAGATTATTGCCTTGAATAATTATTAACTTTAATGAGATTGCTTACTTTCATAATAATTATTTTTGATAATTTATAATTAATTATTGATCGGGTGATAATTACTTCAAAGTTATCAATAATAACTTTTGATACACTTGATAACTATTTGTATCTTTTAACTTAGTGATAAAATATTCGAATTTTGATTAGTCTTTAGGTATGAAATAAATCATGTTGAAAAAAATATTCATTTTGTGTAAGCTTATAATTCTCGATAAAAAATTGTCACCACTTTCAACACGAGTCAACTTCGTACCAATATCATGATTAAAAGAATTACTTCAAAGTTATACAAAAATAAATGATAATTTATAATTGATTTGTAAAAACTATTAAAAGTTCAAATCAACAAGAGCATCTATAATGAGAGTTGTTTAGTGAATTGTTTATTAGAAAAAATATTTTAATGTGTCAGATAAGATTTTGAATTGTTTAAAATTAGAGAAAATTACTTATATAATCCTATATTAAATATAGGAGAGAGAAAGAGAATATTTGTGAAATGAATAACATCTGATGGATTTTGAAAAGTGAAGAGATATCCAACATAGAAAATGAGTTATTGTAAAAGAATCATCAAGATATACACATTGTTCAATAAAAAATAATCTTTTCTCTATTTCTCTCTTTCTAAGATCTTAAAATAAGATCTACTAGTAAAAAAAAATTAAAGAGATCTTTAGTTCTATAAAATCTACCAAAAAATAATCTAAGATTCTAATTTAAGATCTATCAATCAACTTGTTAAGAAAAACTCTCATTGGGCATTCAGCAAGAAAAAAACAAACTTTTGTTGGAGAGAAAATTAATCAAATTACTTAATATTAAGATTAAGGTGCATAAATCGTATATTTAATTGCATCATTGAAAATACTTTATATAATATGTATATGTAAAAATATATCTTTAACAGCGGCTGTGCCATAATCCGAAATGCCCAATTGAAGGATTTTATTTCATTAATGACAAATGTGTATATTATGAAAAGGGATAGTTACTTTAAACAATAATTTCCCAGTATACAAATCAAAAGATACAACAAACCAGAATGTTCTAATCAAAGTTTTGGTTATCAACATTTAATCGATCAATTAGGATGCATTCTTATATAAATCTTAATGTTTAATCTAAAAAGACATATTACACTTTAATACTCTTGGACTAATTTCCTTATCCTAAGACATGATCTAGCTAAAAGAATACATTCTTTATAACAACAAACAAAAGCAGAGAAAGTGAAAATAAAAGGAGAAAGCAAAAATAGATTAAGAAAAATAAGCACCGATCGAGTGCTATTAATATAGTATATGGAGTCATCGCTAGAAAAAACAAACAAATTAAAAGAGAAATAAAACGGCATCGTTACAAAACCGAAAGGAGACCAAAGGGATGGAAAGATCACGATCTGAACAAACGAAAGGACGTCAATGGCGGTAAATAAATTAAAAGATAATTTTTAATTAAAAATATCGTTATACCCAATTATAATTTTTAACACATTCTTAATGTGATTTTGAAAAAAAAAAAACGTATTAATTCTTTAACTGATATCCTTAGAAAAACACTGATCAATAATAATACCCTTAGAAAAAATAAAAAGTGTTAGTTTATTGTTCAACTCTTGATTTCAAACTTTGAACCAAATTAATTTTCAATGGAACTCCAACGTGTCATAGAAAGTTCATGCATGGCACGAACTATAAATTAACAACGAGTCATAGATTGTGAATAGTTATCTGAATAGATTCTGTTATACGAGATTATTCTCCACAGCCTCATCCAAAACATAGCATTAGGGGGGGGGGGGGGGGGGGAAATAAATCGAAAATGGGTCTATTGAGGAGAAGAGGAGCGAGAAGCGTAACAATAAGGTGGTAGAGGAGAAGCGGTAAACAAACATTGAGACGAGGAATGACTTGAGTAGTAGCAGCTGCAATAAAAAGAGGGTAACAAAAAACGCACTCTCTCTGTCTCTCCCACAGAAGTCAATTAATTCGTTTTTCTCAACTCCCATTCCCACAATCCAAACATGGTCTTTTGAGGTTTTGGTCCCCGTTCAGCCATGATTCTTTTCAGTTTCACCTCCATATTTCTCTTAACCCTCGCCGCCATCGTTTTAATCGCGGTTCCAGCGACCCTCTTCCAAACGGGGTATGCGAAGAAGCTATGGAGAACAATCGAAGACTGGTTCCACGTGTACCAGTTCTTCAAAGTCCCGGAACTCAACGAAACCACGCAGCAGAACCACCTCTACAGGAAGGTCTCCCTCTACTTACATTCCCTACCTTCCATCGAAGACTCTGACTTCGCCAACCTCATCACTGGCAATAAGCAAAACGACATCGTCCTCTGCCTCGGCCCCAACCAAATCATCCAAGACCACTTTCTCGGAGCCACACTCTTCTGGTTCAACCAAACCGGAACCTTTGTTCTCAAGATCAGAAAGGTGGACAAGCGCCGAATCCTCCGTCCTTACCTTCAGCACATTCACAACGTCGCCGACGAAATCGACCAGCAAGGGAAGCGCGACTTGCGCCTCTTCATGAACAGCGCCCACGACTTCGGTCGCTGGAGATCCGTTCCGTTCACGCATCCTTCCACGTTCGACACCATCGCCATGGAACCGGATCTCAAAACCAAGGTCAAGTCCGATCTCGAATCGTTCCTCAGAGCCAAGCAGTACTACCACCGCCTCGGCCGCGTCTGGAAACGGAGCTTCCTCCTTTACGGTCCCTCCGGCACCGGAAAATCGAACTTCGTCGCCGCCATGGCCAATTTCCTCTCTTACGACGTCTACGAAATCGATCTCTGCAAAATCGCTAGCGATTCGGATCTGAAATCGCTCCTCCTCCAATCGACGCCGAAGTCGGTGGTGGTGATCGAGGACCTGGACCGGTTCCTCGCGGACAAAACGGCGAGAATAAGCGTGTCGGGAATACTGAACATCATGGACGGGCTTTTAACCTCGTGTTGCGCCGAAGAGAGGGTTATGGTGTTCACGATGAACACGAAGGAGCATGTTGACCCGAACCTGCTTCGTCCGGGTCGGGTCGACGTGCATATTCATTTTCCGCTTTGTGATTTTTCGGCGTTTAAAACGCTTGCGAGTAGTTACCTTGGTCTGAAGGAGCATAAGTTGTTTCCTCAGGTGCAGGAGATTTTTCAAAACGGGGCGAGTTTGAGTCCCGCTGAAATCGGTGAGTTGATGATCGCGAACCGGAACTCGCCTAGTCGGGCTATTAAATCGGTTATCACAGCCTTGCAAACGGACGGTGATGGGAGGGGGTGCGGCTTGATCGGACGGCAGACGGAAGATGATGAAATGGATGAACCTGATGGGGTTGTGTGCGGTGAGGATCTCCATACGGTTAAGGATTTGCGGAAACTGTACGATTTTTTCAGGTTCAGGGTTACTAGAAGATCTTCGTCGTCCAATGCTTCCTTGTCCGCAAGCCCATTGCGATAGTTAGTTACAGCATTGGAAAAGAATAAGCAATGTTCTCGATTGCACTTCATTCCGGGGAATACCCTTTCAAAAGAAGGCAATTTGGGGGCAAGCTTCTTTTTTGTTCATAGCCGAATTAGTCACAACATTTATTCATTGGATGCAACATTGGGACTCTTGGAAAGTGTTGGTAATTGTCGTTTTTGCATGGGACTTTGGCTGTAAATCATTAGAAATAGATTCATAAATTGCATATAGGACAACAATTTGCATAGGCGAAACAAAATTATCTTAGAGTATGTTTCTCTATTTTGGTGAATTGTGAATCCACTTTCATGTATATATTTCTTCAGGTAAAAAAAATAAAATTCAATGCACAGTTAAAATGTTTATTCCCCCTCCACCAACCCAAATAGAGTTTTGTTTTTTGGCTTTTTAAAAATGGTTTCTCATTATAAGGATTATGTGTTAATCCATCTTGTTTTACCAATTATTTGGGTTAACATAATGTCCTTAAAGGGTGTTTGGATTAGTTACAAAGTTTGAAACAGTTACACTTCTTTTTGCTTGCTAACTTTACCAGAAAATTTTGAAAGATAAAAATATTATATTTCTTGAATAATTCATTTATAAACAGGTCATAAAGCCATTGGTCATCATTTTAATAAGAAAATGAGTCAAACCGACAATTTTTTTTAATAAATAATCATTTTTATCTTTGAATGTGTAGAGCACTGACAAATTTATTTTCGAAATATGAAAATTCAAATTTAAATCCTATTAAGTGAAAAAATATGACAAATCTATCCACATTTAAGTTACAAGCATATCATTACAATAAATATTTAAAAAAATAGAAAAACAAATATAAATTAGAATAAGTACAATATTGATTAATAAATATAATTTGTCTATTGTTCTTAATTTTCTAATTTCACATTACTTTATCCAAAATATGATACTCAAATCAAAATGCACAGTCATTAAGTTAATCCTTACAAAAAATGAGACTCAATTTGATTTTGTCATTACTTAATGTTGTCACAATAAAAAATTTAGAGTAACAAATAAATTATATTTATTAATCAATATTAAGTTATTATTATATTTGTTCTAACTTATAACTTGTTTTTTTTTAGTGTTTATTGTAATACTATGTTTACAACTACTAAAAAAAGGAAAAGATGAAGATTAAATTATATTTTAGATAAATAATCATTTTCATCATTGACAAATTCGTATATTTCATTAATGATAATAGATGAATAAATTTATAATATCTTTTTTTAATTTTAAAAATTAAAATTAAAATTTTCATCATAAAAATTTGTCAGCATTTTACCAATTTAATGACAAAAATAACTATTTTTTTTTTCAAACTATGTCAATATCAGAACAGTTTATGTAATCTTTGCTATTGTTGTCACTGAAGGGTGGTACGCAAATTGAACGAAAAAAAAAAAAAAAATCATCAGCACTTTAGGAGTCAATTTAATGCTCATCTATTTCAACGTATATAACAAGTACTGGGTTTCACTATCATGAAGTAAACAGAACCTTTACTCCTTGCATATGTAAGACAGTGAAAACTGAAAATCTTTTATAAAGTAATCGGCTTATTTCCTCCACGTGAACCTTGAAATATATCAAGAAATTTAAATATATTTTATGGAATTGGAAAATAAATTAAAAAGCAAAGATACTTTAGTCTGTCGTCTTTATGAACATGAAAAGTGTTGAAAACACAATTTTTAACGTTTTTTTATAATTAATTTAAATTTATTAAAATGTATAAAATTTATAAGTGAAACTTGTTATAAATAAAAACTAAAATTCACAAATTTTGACTCTCAATAAATTTTAGTTAATTAATATTAAAAAGTATAGTTAAAAAAGTACGTTAAAGATTCCTACAATACTAGAATTCCTCTTATAAATTATACTATTCGAGATTTGCGGGTAGTCAACACCCACTAATCGATTACCAGTCATCCACATGATGTCTTAGTATCCCTATAAGAGGATACACGTAACACGATTATGTACAAGCAAGTTATTCTCCATTTATAATACTCTTCTTAAACAGACAATGACTTTAATATTAGAGTTTCTTTTCAGATATCTCATTCCGTTAAGTAATGATACCAAATTATATGTCACAAATTTTCGTACTCAAATTTTAATTTTAACTTCAGATAACGTTGTTCACCAATAATTTGGTGCAACGACTAGATTTCTGTCAGAGAGCGATCAAAGTCCTCCATTTTTATTTTCTCCCAACTTGGTGATAAGTACTTATTCGGCTTTTTCTGTTGAAGACCATCTCCGTTGTCTTTAGGTACAGAAACAGCCAACTAATCACAAGAAATATCATTCACCAGACTAAATTAGTGAACTAGGCTCTAACGTTTTCATAAGGGGCACCTTAAATAGTTAATTATATGACAAAAACCATCAGAAAATCTCAGTAGGTGTTCTTTCCGGAGCCAATTAGTCACTTAAAGTTAAATAGTGTTCAACTAATGCATGACATATTGACATGAAATCATATTATAAAGAGTCACATATGATTCCTCGTTCCATCTTCCCTTTTTATATTCTAAGCATTGGTCCACTAACAAGCATCTTTGGAGAAGACAGCAAATTAATTACTAGCCAAGTATTTAGTATATAATTTCCAGTCATTTTTATTTATTTGATTTGGTTGCGTATTCTTTATTATCCGCCAAACTCAATGATTGTAGTTTTGTGACGGGGTATAGACGATAGAGAGAGATGTGTGTGTCCGCGAGTATAATTTAGTTTTTCATATATTAAATTAGATTTTGTTTAACGTGGTTTAACCTTGTAATTTAGTTTCTCTTAAAGAATGATATTTTTTTTACTGCAAACAAAGAATCATATGTTAGTCTTAACTTTTCCAAATTTAAATTTCAAATTCTCTTTATGCATGTATTTTATATGATTTCAAACATATATAATAATTGTAATTTATTTTCTTAAGATTTTACTTGAATATAAAAATAATCTCATTATTCACAAAAGATTTGCTAATTTAAATTAATTTAGAGATAATAAGCCAAACAACTAGAATTTAATCAACGTACGTAGCTCTAACAAAAAATTTAAATAAGCTGAATTCGCCATTATAGTTTATACATGTCAAAATTTGTAGATAAACAACCAACGAGGCAAGAAGTGAACGAACACACGAAGGGAGCAATTGCTCACCTACACAAGAGAAAAAGGGAAAGAAGTTTAATCAATTTTCACTTTTCAGTGCCTCACGTACTGCGTCTGGAGTCTGGACGTGGCTAAATGGGAGTAGTAATCAATAATTTCCTTTTCCATGCATCTAAATGTATTAATTTAACAAGACCTACAATCTAATAATGCAAAATGTCAGTAAGTAATCAGCCTTTCAGCTCTTTAATTTTGATCATGTCATGCTAGCTCAACCATTTTGCTCTCTCTGCACTGATTAAGCCACAGTAATAATGAAAGGAAGCAATTCTCAACATCAGGCCAGCTGGAGTTGTAAATTTAAAAAAGATCATCAACTTTTTTTAAATTAAAATATTAATTATTAATTTGATAATACTTTTTCTTTCCTTCGACACTTGAGGTGTGCATAGCTTATTTTTGAATAAAAACCAAACTAAATTCAATTCCAAACTAATTTTTAAACCAAAATTTACTTTTAATTAAAATCAGCTTTTAAAATAGTAAAAGATTTAAATCATTTATTACGAATTAAACCAAATTAATTTACATTATTTAAATATCTTAAGTGTAATTTGGTTTGAAACATGGTTTGATTTATTGCGCAACCCTGCATAGCCTCTTTGGGATTTGTGAAGCGATATGGACACGAATCGGAATCAAACCAGGTTCTGACCAGTACTTGAAGACAAAGCACGAAGTCTAGGGTACGAGAGTGAAACATCTCTCCTACCATGCGAAAGAAATAAGGGACGTTGAATTTAGTAAAAATTTCATCTAACGGTTCCATATTTGTTCTTTTTTTTTTTTTCTCTACCTGTACTTGCTTTCCCCCATTTGCCCTTTTCTTATTCTACCTTTACCACCATCCACCACCATCTCTCCATCATGCCTTCTCTCTCCGTCACCTTTCTCTCCATCACAAAGGCCACGTTGCTACTAATGGAACCATTGCTTCTTCATGACCATCAATGGCGAACAAGAACATAGCAACACCATGCTCTCACTCTCCACCACATTCGTCACCTTCGACTAGTGGCTCAGCATCGAATCGTGACTTCGATCCACTCGCATGCCACCAAACTCGGTTCAGCTAAACCCAATTCAGTTCCCTTATTATTGTTGTTTTCGTTGGCGGTGGATTTGGACTTAGCGTTGTTGGTAGGGGTGGAAATAGGCCAGGCCAAGACAGACTTGGCTTGGTTAGGCCTGGCCTTGGCCTTATTTAAAAACATAAAGCCTGGCCTAGCCTATTTACCTGTTATAGGCTTTTTTTTTAGGCTTGGCCTGACCTATTTAAAAGCATGGCTTGGCCTACGAGCCTATTAAAAAGCCTATTTTACAATAAATATTATATATTGGTGAAACTTTGAGAATTCGCATAATATTTTTTTAAATTTAATATAAAGAAAGACACATATTGACATACCTTCCTTTTAATTTGTGCGTGAAAAAAATTAAAATTGATTAAAACACTCTTATATGAGATTAGATATCTTATCTTATTTTATTTCTTTTTTTAAAAGTTTGATTTATATTTTTTTTAGTTTTAATATATATATATATATATATATATATATATATATATATTGGCTTTTTTACAAACCTACTACAAAGATTTAAAATTTCCTATTTTATTTTTTTATCTTTTAAGTAAGATAGGCTATTTAGATTTTATCTTATCTTATTTTATTTCTTTTTTTAAAAGATTGATTTATATCTTTTTAATTTTAATATCTATATATCTATATATATATATATATATATATATATAGGCCTAACAAACTTTTTTTAAAGCTTGAGTCCGGCTTTTTTATTTAAATAAGGTTTTCAAAAAGCCTAAGTCTGACCTTTATAATAAACAAGTCAGGCCAGGCCAAGTTGTTGGCAAGGGGTCGCTTCACTCGAGACTGAGTCTTGACTCGTTGGCGCTAAGTTTCGTTGGACGCAACGGCGAAGTTTTCGTTTTTGGACACATGGCGTATGTCGTAAGCCTTGAGGGACCTCGAACATGTGAAGCAGGACTGACGGATGGTCGCGCGCTTGAGGTCGTCAACGCAGGAAGAGGCCAAGTTCCTTAGGTTGGCAATGTTGCTCGAAGCTCTGTGGCCGCAAGGTGGAGAAGTGATGGTGGTGAGAGCAACTCTCGAACCTATCTTCGCGCCCTTCGAGGAGGAAGTTGCTCTCTTGAAAATCATCGGAGAATCTGTCGCCGGTGAAGCCACCGTTGGTTTGGTGGTGCGGTGCGGTGCGATGGTGGAGTGGGAGGTGCGGTGCAGTGTGACGGTGGCAGCAAAACGACAGTGCGGTGCGGTACTTTTGCTGAGGAAGATGAGGACTTTTTTGTAAATGACAATAAAAAAAGAAAAATAAAATAAAACCCAAATAATCTAACGGCTAAAAATTCTCCTGCATGGTACGATAGATATTTCACTCTCGTACCCTATACTCCATCTTGTTCTAACAGAATCTTAATCAATTAATTTATTAGAGAAAAAGCAAACTTTGTTTTGGACGAAGCAAGATAACTATACTTAAGTAAATGTAATTAAGTGCAACATATTAAATAGAGCTCCATTATTTAAATAGTATGACTTCTTAATATGTAAAAATAAAATAAAACAATATGAATATATTTTTAAAATGATCAATGATAATTTTTTTAGTGTTTCTCAATACAATAAAATCCACCGTTAGTATCAAACAAAAATTGATGTTATAGTATTACAAAGTAAATGCTGCTTTCTATGTTAATGTTAGCCAGACATCAACATTATAGCTAACATTAATATTAAGGACATGTTTAGATTTAAGTTAAAAGAGTTTAAAAGTACTTTTACTTGTAAAGCAATAAATTTTTTCTTCTCATTATATGCATCTAAATGTACAATTTTACATTGAAGTTCATAAATTAATTTTTATAACTTTAAATTAAACACATCTTAATTTGAGAAAAACTGTATCTAAGTATTAAAAAGTGTTTTGTAGGGGAAATTTTTTTTCATACACAAGAAACATGATTAATGAAAAAATCAATTATTGAGAATCATGATTAGTATAAATGTTAAAATCAATTATATGTTTTATGATAATTAAATATTCATATAAAATACATAACTAAAACTTTCTCTTTATTCAGGAAAAGTTTGATTTTTGCCCCCTTTTTAGAAATATTTTTGTAGGAAAATCAGTTTAAATTGATTCTTAAAAATTATAATTACCTAATAATATTTTTTATTAACTACATATTAAACATGAGAATCATAATTTTTTATTTTAAAATTTATGAGAAAGTAAAAACTTTTGGTGTACTAAAGTTCTGCTTAATAAAATACATACTAAAGTAAAAGTGACAACTATTAAAAAAAGGTTAAGGCTAATTTTGACTACGTGAAATTAGCGTATGTTTGATGGATGCTAATTGATAATTATATATTTTTAAAAATGATTTATTATTTATTGTTGTTATATCTCAAAATATATACTTATAAATAAATAAATAATAAACAATAGGGTCAATAATAGGCCTAGGCCAAGGGGACAATGGTATAGGGCCAAGTAGAGGCCTCTGTTAAAAATCTAAACAACTATGAAAAGGAAACAAAAAACTTCAATGAAATAATTTTTGGGTCATTTATCTTATTAACCTTCTCGACTTCTTAATGAGAAATTTGCATTGAGTTTCCAAAGCTCAATTGCAGTTTCCAATCAAAATTTGGCCATTCGTCTTTCCTAATCATTCAATTGTAGTGGGTTACAATGTTACATAGTTATGTTTCGGTTTTCTTAATAGTGGAGCAAAAAAGTTTGATGATGATTGTTCATGTTATAAAAACTCATTGACTATTCTATCATATTTAATTCATTTGAACTCTTATATAAGTAAAAATAACCTATTTCATATTAATTAAGAAAGTTAGTTGATATTATTTAATTTTTCTAATCTTAAGTAAAAAAATAAAATTATTTTTAAAATGTCTTTCATTCAAACTTGTTATAATGAATAATAATTATTCAAAATAAAATTAGAAATAAATGAAAAATATTTTAGAAATAATATCATTAAGAAAAAATTACTTAAATTTACTTATATTTAAATCTAACATATAAAATCACTTTTTTTTATCTAAATATAAGTTCAGAGGGAGTATTTGTTTATTTTTGAGGAGTACTTGTTTATTTTAAAAAGTGTATTAAAAGTAGTGTTTTGATAGCAAAAGCAAATACATTAATTATTTAAATAGAAAGAATGAAATAATTAATAAATTTAAATAATTTTAAGAGTTTTACAGAGAAAAATACTTGTAAAATATCAGAAACACTCAAGTTGAGCAAACTTGCATCGTGCTGTCTATAAATGTGGGAACACAAATACACCAAATTAATGCAGAAATGACATTATTATTATTTTTCATTAGAAATGACAAGTTGTAAGGTGTAATTATGATTGAGATTGAAATAAGAGGCCATCGTCAAAACTACTTTGGGTGTTTCTTCTCTTCGTTTGTTTGTTAGGTCGAAATTTGGGTGTTT
The DNA here is from genome assembly GCA_007407185.1 of Glycine tomentella. NCBI lineage: Eukaryota > Viridiplantae > Streptophyta > Magnoliopsida > Fabales > Fabaceae > Glycine > Glycine tomentella. The sequence continues at coordinate 219,190 of PYAF01002706.1, read as the reverse complement.
TATTGTGGCAAAGAATTCATACTCATTATGTTTCAGCTGTTTTCGACTGATTTATTAACAATTACATTTTCTTAGGTGTCGCCATTGCTTACAGTCTAAAACAGTAATAGCTAACCCATATAATTATAGTTGGCACTTTTTTGCTTAATCTTGAAGGATGAAAACAAAAATATACAAGGTATGGTCTACGGTGGTTAAATTTTCAACAAACTCTTAGTTCACCATCAAATAATACTATAAAGGCAGAAAAATCGCACCAAGCTAACTCGGAGTCAAGTCATAGCAGAGATAATCGTCGGCGACGTTCACAAAATTTTTCTTTTGTTTTGTCAAATTCTACACACACACAGAGAGAATTAAAGGTGCAATAAAGTATTTTAGTTTTTTATACTATGGTTCGATTTTAATTTGTCATTTGAGATTAAAATTTTGTTCTCTTTTAAAAGTTTCCACCAGATGAACTGGGTCACTTATTTTCTTTGTTGTCCTTTCAAAATTGAAAAAAGAATAACTGAATAACCATTTGAAGAAAGTTTTTTTTTAATTAAGTTATTATTTTTAAATGACAAGGATAAATTAAAAGAAGTATTTTGATAGAATGTGTGATTATTTATTAAGAATTTCTTTATTTTTGAAAAACTCATATTTTTTTAATATCGTATGATTGTATTCTTTATTTATTTATGATTATGATTAAATAAATAAGGATTGGCACCTTTTTTTTTGAATGCATAAGGATTGGTACTTTAAACTTTGTGAATAGTATCATCATAATGTAGCGCGTCATAACTCAATAAAATATTTTAAAAAATTAAAATGGGGTTAAAGTTTGACGTATCGTTTGGGGAAGGGATATATGCAAATGCAAGTTCAGAAATAGGGTAAGTTGAAAAGAAATGGGAGTGGAATATATGCAAGATGCACACGAAATCAAGTCAAATTAGAACGGCTTGGATGGGAAGCAAACGACTAGTATTTGTTTACACTTAAAATGAATAGTCCCATTTCCATCAAGGTCGGTTGGCTTGGTAGTCATCAAATTATGGGTGCCACTGGCCACGCATACACATATTACTTGAATAATTGAAATTTCTAATGAATGGTTTGCATAAAAAATATATTCAAACGTAAGTACATGATTCATGCCAGATGGGTTAGTTTCACGAAATTTCCAGTTAGGATAACCTAGTCAAGAAAATGATCTAAACTTAATAGATTTTTTTTAATGAATTTAATTTGTATTCAGACATCCACTTTGTTACGCATCATTTTATTCATTATTATAATGTGACTCTAGCATTTTTTTTATATTTAAATATTCATATAAAAAATGTTAAATAATTATATGTAAAAACTATTTTAAAATTTTTTATATTGTCATCTAATCACAATCACATAAATTACTGTTTGAATTACTTTAAGATAATTATTTTAAGATTTTATAAATTTATTATAAATAATGATTCATGATAAGATAATTTTGTAAATTTTTTTACAATTATAACATTTTTTTCACTATTTTAAATTCATTTATTCGTTTTGTTATTTTAATATTGCCTCCTTTTAGCTATTGGCAGTATATAAATAAGCGTGGGCTTATGTTCCTTCAAAAAAGAGTTTGGGCTTATGTTTACTAAAGCCCAACCTAGTAGTCATATATTTCGGGAATTGATATTAGTCCCTTTCAAATTGCTTTTGATCCCTGTTATGATTATTTTGTGTTACATAAATTGTTACGTAACAAAATCATAATATTATTGTGTTGCAAATTTGCCATGATTTCATTGTGTAACATGAATTGTGACTAAATAAAATCATGATTTTGTTATTTTCAAATTCACCACGATTCTATTATGTAACATGAATTATGACAAAACAAAATCATAATTTTGTTGAGTAATAATATATATAATAAAATCATATTTTTATTGTGTTTTGTTTTCCAGAAAAAAAATGTATAATGAAAGTTTGATTTTGTTGTACATTATGTAACAAAATCATATTTTCGTTGTACTCTCTAAATTGACCTTCATTTGCATAATAAAATCGTGATTTTATTGTGTATTTTTTCACTTACCTAGCTACACAACAAAAATATACTTTCACTAAACTAGTGAGATGTGAAAAAAAAAAATACAATAAAATCACGATTTCATTGTATATTACACAATAAAATCGTGATTATGATATACAATATTTTTCACACTTCACTAATGCAAAAAAAATATGTTTTCATTGTAGATTGTTGTTGTTGTGAAAGATATCTTTGAAATCAAAGGATGTTAGTGGGGACCAATAGCAATCCCTATATTTTTTTGTCAGATTTGCAATCCTACCCAACGAGCCAACTGCGCTTAGAAAATTGTTGAGAAAAAGAAAATACGAAAGACTAAATTAGAAAAAGCCACACCCTAGCAAAAAAAATATCAAAATTTGAAAGAAAAAAAGTTTAAGTAAAAATAAGCTCTTAAATTAATTATTATTTTTCAAAAGAAGGTAAAAACAATACATAAAATCATTACTGTTGCTATAATAAGTAATAATCAAACTGAAAAAGGATATAAGTGCTCCTTAATTCTGAGCATGCAAGAAACAGATGAAATCTATGATCCTCACCAATCACATTATCCCTATATCATATGTATAAAATATATAAAAAAAGCAATTACTGCATGTACTTTTCACTCCTCTCTCTTAACAAGAACATGAAGACAACTTCTTCATCTCAGCAATTTCCAATTCAGTACCTGAGATTACATCTATTTTTGACCCTTTAAGAGTGGCAATATTGTTGTCAGCATTGGCCTTCCCATAACCACATTCCAAGGACCTTTTTGAGATAACCCTATGGATCTCTTCCAGCAACTTAAAAAAGGCACTATCCACATTTTCACCACTGAGAGCTGAAGTCTCAGAGAAAAAGAGGCCCTGATCCTCTGCAAACTCCACTGCATCTTCGGCGTGTACCACTCTTTGGTCCACAAGGTCACCTTTGTTCCCAATGAGCATGATCACAATGGAACTGTCGGCGTGTACTCGCAGTTCGTCAACCCACCTAGCCATGTGATCAAACGACTGTCTTTTAGTAATGTCGTACACTAGCATGGCCCCTAATGCACCTCTGTAGTATGCACTTGTCACTGCCCTGTACCTACATCAGACCAACAACATTTACACATTTTTAATGTTATTGTTTTTTTTTTTTTATATCAATTTCTCTTGATCGCTAAAAAGGCAGAATGAAGATCACATATCATCCCAGCTCACACACACAAGAAAAATAAATAATTATTTAATTCAGCTAAACCAACCATTTCTCAAATATATGAATTCATTAGATTAATTGTTAGTAAAGATTTTGCTTTTCCTAGAAAATGAGAGCTGAATACCAACTTACGAAGATTTGTCTAACTCAGCTTAGCCAAGTTTTTATTTGTATAACTTAATGTATTTTTTTTCCTATTTTACATTCAAGTCTAATTAAACTGATAATATAAAAAATGTTTTACATTCAAATTCAATTACATATTACTATTATATGTGATAAATTTATTAATTTTTATAATATATACTTTAAAAATTATATCTAAAATAATTTCTAATTGAATGCTAATATAAACTTTTTACATTATAAATACATGAAAATTAAATTCAGATTCACGTGGAAGGTAATGTTTTTCACTAATAAAATGAGTTGATTTTTTAAACCCAAAAGAAGGAGGGGTTAAATTCCTATCAATTAAGTGACTCAACCAGCTCAGTTATATACTTGCATCTAAGTAGATCTCCCTCCATTTACAGGAAAACCCAGTTTGGGATTTTAATTTCATTACATTTTGCTAGGTAACCTTTTTGAGGGCTGGATATAGTCAGTATCTCGAATCTGACAAATTAGATGAGCTAACAAACATCACATGCATGATGCGACATGTATCACGGTCTTCCAGTACTGTTAAGGGTTTCCCTTGTAAAATACTGATGTTGGTTTTGGACCAGATCATCAGGAAAAGGAAAAGAAAAAGCCGTACAACCAAAGTCAACAACTCAATATGTGATGTGCTTGTGTAATATGATAGTATTAGTAGGATTCATAAGTCAAACTGGGATTACATTTATTAAATATACTAGTATTCAAGTTAGTATCATAATGGAAACTCAATGCATGCCCTCCCTTACTTTCAAGGGATGGACAAAATCAAACATAAATATGAAGCAAGAGAAGGAGAGAGATGGAGTGAACCTTTCTTGGCCAGCAGTATCCCAGATCTGGGCTTTGATGACTTTGCCATTAATTGTGACAGTTCTAGTCTGGAACTCCACTCCAATGGTGGACTTTGAGTCAAAGCAGAATTCATTCTTTGCAAACCTTGAGAGTATTTGAGTCTTACCCACTGCTGAGTCCCCTATCACCACCACCTTAAACACGTAATCTATTTTGTCATGCACATTCACTTTCACCCTCTCAGCCTCAACCCCATTCATTTCCTGATTCATTTTCTTCCCAAGATCGATCAGCAACACCTTGAAAACAAATTAAGTAAAGCACTTCTTTCTTGCCCAAACTATAGCCTCTAAAACATTGGTTCAATCTTCCCTATTGGTCGTGGAGGTAATTAAGCAGGAAAAAGTTGAAGAATATGAAAAAGGTTGGAAAAGAAAAAAAGATGAAACGAACAAGATCACTGTTGAATCACTGGTAGCAAAAGAAGGAAATAGGCTAAGTAATGGCCCGGTCTTTGTCTCCCTTTAATGCTTTATCAAGTTGAATGCACTATACATCAAATATAATAATATTTATATGACAAAATTGTGGGGGCATTATTACCTTCTGCAACTGAGATACCACTGTATCTCTATGTAGATACATCAACGCAATGTTCAATTCTTTATTAGCCTAACAATAAAAGGGAAAAGAAGAATGCAGACAATTAATCAAAATTTTCTAGAAGTTGTGATTCTTGGGAAAGGGATTGAGAATCATATGTGATTAATTAAGTGGTTAAATTGTCAAGTTCATATTTAATTGATTTATAATCAACTTAGCTTTTTGTGTATTTATGTTATTATTATTGGGAAAATTTTAGAGTGTGGGTTTGGATCTAACTCAACCTCAAAAACTAGTTCAAAAGATATGGATTGTCTTTCACTTATGTACTCTATCTTAGCACTATTTCTAGCCGATGTGAAACTTGGATTTTTGGTATTATCTCTAGTAGATGTGGGATTTGGATTTTTCTCAATAATTATATCTATCAAATGGCTCTCTAAATTGTAATTATCTAAGGGCTTCTAACAGAACTCGTTTGCATCATTGGAGCGAATGCACTAGCTGCTAGCTAACAATGAAATATTTTCTAACTTGGATATAATGTTATCTGTGTGTCCTTACCTGTTTTGCTGGTATCATGATGAATCCTCAAGTGGTGAGACACAGAAGGACGAACTAATTTAAAAAAAGTCCAGAAATCAAGGTGTGACAAGGCAAACCATATTTTTTTTTTTGTGTAGTTACTTCATTGAAGTATATTTAAAATGTGATTTTCTTATATTAGAAAATATGCGATCTTAAATTGGATCATGTTCTTCTGTGGCAAGTATTTCTTAAAAAACTTATAGAAGGACCATAATGTTATGTAGCATGAGCATGGCCCACCATTTGTTCCAGGCTTCCAGCCACACATGATGGGATGGTAGTATTAAACTTCGATACCTCATAAAGGCCCATCACAGTGACCATATGCTTATGAAAAACATTCTAAAAATCCATCTAGGGGACATAGCAATCAGTACAGTAACACTCAGATTGGGATTTTCCGCACCGACAGAACTGGTATAGTACGATTAACACCCTCCAGAATAATCACTTCTTGCTTGTAAACGGTAAAAGTAGTGAAGTATATATATTGCATGACCCATATATGCTGCAACGACCTACAATCACAATGATTGTTCGTAAGTAGAGTAGCAAACTAGCAATTGTTGCATTCCTCACAAATTGTTTATGACGTGTTAATAATGAGTGGCTATAAATTTAATTTTGAATTGTTTTGATACCATAAAACGATTTCAGTTAAAATTGAATTTGAGGGAGCGTAAATTGTATTTGAATGTTTTATTTCAAAAGTAAATTTTCAATGAAATTTAATGTAAATTTCTTGATACAATGAAAAAAAACATATAAGGTATCGCTTTTAATTAGTTAAACTTGTTTTTGGAAACAAACTTGATTTTTATTATCTTCCATAACTAAAAATGTTTTATTATTATTATTATTATATGAGAGAAGGTTTGTTGGAAGTGTCTTGCAGTTTTTTAAAATGTAGAAGAGTTTTAATAATTTTGCGTTAATAATAAAACCTGTTTATTTAGTAAATAATATTTTGTATAACATGAAATTATATTTTTAATCATGCTATTTATTTCGAAATATATAAATTGTAGCTGTAGTAATTTATTTTTCATTCGTTTGGATATGAAAAAATTAAAGAAGAGTTACAAGATAATAAATATAATAGATAATGATTTTAAAAATTAAAAAAAAAAGGAACATAATTAAAAAGTATATCAATTATTAACAAATAAGAAAGTCAAAATCCGTATGATAAATAGTTAATGTCCATATAATATTATATATAATTAATATAGATTCTATATTTGTGAAAGCTAAAAAAAGAAAGGACTTTTGAAATGTGGCGCAAGTTGCAAGTTGCAAGTTGCAATGTTGCATTCATATCCATTTTTGATTCAATAAAATAGGACAGTTTTTTACTAAATACGATTATGAAACATTGAAATAGTTACCTAGTTAGGTTACCCCGAACAAGATGAGATCCGGTGGCCAAAACGTATCCTCTCGTTAGTGGTTACCTTCTCCTACAAATCAAAACCTAAAAACTTGTCCATCTCAGACTCTTTACCATGGATACTCTATCATCCTCTGTTTCAACCCTCAAAGTTCCCCCACTCCCATCATCAACCTTCACAAATCGTGATTCCTATCGATTCAAAGCATCCCCCACCCGTTCCCAACAACAACAACAACATTATGTTTTCTCCACTTCTTCACCCAATTTTCTCCCCAAAACCAAAACTTTCTACCACAAATCTTCCCCTTCTCTTCCATTCTCCCCCTCACCCCTCAAACCCAAACCGTCTTCTCCAACTTTCCATCCAAATGCCGCTACTGGGTATGCGGCAGCGCTCGTGGACGTGGCCCACAACAGCAATTCCCTTCACTTTGTTCACAGCGATGTTCAGAGGCTCTTGAAATTGCTGCAGGGTGCCAAGTTTCAGTCACCCGCGGTTGAGCAGGGAAACTTTCACAGGCACGTGGTGGCGTTGCTTAAGATGCTGCTGAAGAAGAACAAGGTGGGGATTGTGAAGGAGGTGCTGCATGAGTTCGAGAGGATTTACGATCAGCTTTGTGGGACTCAAATGGTTTTGGTTTCGTCCGAGACTAAGATGAGGGAAGATCAACTGTTTGGGATTGCAAAGAGCGTGCATCAATTGAGTGGGGCTGTGAGAGTGAAGGTAAAGAATTTGGTTCAAGAGAGTAAGCCCTCTTTTGCTATGTGAAATCAAAGTCACCTTGTTCATTTGATTTCATGTACGCACGCATCAATTTAATGGGGACTTTATATTTAGTTGCGAAATTTCATTAGAATTTCTTGTGTCCATTTACATGCCACAAGACCACTGCTATTGGAAAAATATTGTTCATACTCTGCCTTATGCCTTGTGCAAAATGCAACACTAATACTTTGTAATTCTATGCAAATTACGATTCGCTATAGCTCTTGCTTTATTTGATTTCATGGATTGGATAAGCAACAATCAAATGGGGACTAATTTTACTGGCAAAATTTCACTAGGTTTCTTGCCGAATGCTAAAGTGAGTGCAGCTATGGATGCAATAAAAAAACTAACAAAATAGTAAAAATCTTAATTCCGTTGCCGGGACTTGAACCCGGGTCTTTCGGGTGAGAGCCGAATATCCTAACCAACTAGACTACAACGGAATGATGACATTTATGCTAATAAATATATAATATTGAAATGACCCAGCAGTAAGTTAAATTTTAGTTCATATGAAATGTAACCCTAAAATTGATTTGATTATCAAGGAACGACTGTCTCACGGTTCTAATACATTAATTAATAATTTTAAAAATTAATGTCTGTATATTAAGTTAAAAATTAAAATATATGTTTTTACACTATATTAACTTAGTGTCTCATAATTTGTAGAGTATTAAATTTATATTTTATAATTTATAAGAGTATTTTATATTATTTAAATTTTTAATATATTATTATTTATTTAGTTTAAATTTTAATAAATGTATGTTAGTAGATATGTCAATAAGTATTTAAATATATTTTTATATGCACATATGCTTCATAAAATTGTTATTATTTTTTACTGAAAAATGTTAATTTTTTAATTTTATTAAAAATATCAGTTTGAGAATTTGAATATGTGATCTATCTCCCTTTCCTTCACCCTTCTTCAACCATTGGCCAACCATTAAGTCATTATTTTTTGTTCCAGACTTGAGTTTTTCAATTGGGCATAGGCACTTTTATTCAACGAAAAACTGGACAAAATCCTTGCGTCATTTAGATACGTACAACCACTAAAATGATTGATTTGACTTTGGCATTTAGAGCTGATAGTAACACAACTACAAGCTCGTGGCCCTGCTACCATCACTCGAGTAAACTTTAAATTAATTTTTAGAATTATACGGAATTCATTTTAGTTCTTGATATATTAATTCCTTTTACAAAAGTGTCCATTATTCTAGTTTTCTTTATGTAAAACATCCGTGCAAAATAAAATGAAAAATGAGTAAAATAAATAACATTTTTACAAAATTAAGAATTACCAAAGTTTTTAACATATATGAATCTCAAGGACTAATTCAGGAGTTCAGTTCATCACTTACACTGATGTTCTAATTTGCATAAATCATACATTTGATTGACTTTTAACTTTAGGATAAAGACTCAACTGTATTGGATAAAAGATGAAACTATCGAATGCTAGAAGAGCAAGAAAAACATATAATTCAACTTACCTCTTGTGTTAAACTCGTCTATGCTCGAACAAACTGGACAGGTTCATTTTATTATACTCAAATTCCCAGTAGAAAGCATTCATGGAGTGTTAAATGAGTATATTTAACTTGCATGATACACACAAGACACATGTACACAGCCACACACACTTATTGATGTATATATAACTTACAATTGATTTCAAAAGGGTGGAATTTTAAGTTGAGGATTTGGTGAGCTCTTGTTCAAGTGCCATGTGAAGCCGGGCCTCAGCATCTTCCAAGATCCCGAGGCTAAGCCTCGCCATAAGGATGCAAAACTCAGTTTCATTGAGCTTCCCATCCCTATCAAGATCTCTCTGTCTAACCATGGTCTCTGCTTCCTCTTTTCTCATTCCATCCATACCCAACAAAGTTGAATTCCTCATGAGACTATCACCAGTGATCAAACCTGTTTCTGGGTCAGCCAGAAGATTGAAACCCCCACACAACTCAGACACAAAGGTCTCCACATCCAACTTCTTTGCCATCACAGGTAGCAGTCCTCGAACTTTTGTACTTCCACCGTGATCTCTTTTGCCGATTGGTTGCTTTCCATTGTTTTTGGAGCAGAAAGGAATCTCTGTTTCTTTTAATTGTAGAACGTGGAAACACAGGTGAAAGAAGAAAGTGACATTAGAAGACTTGTTGTATATAGTGATGACCAAATAACGAGAATTAGGTGGATGGATAGATGGCATTTCAAAAAAAGAAAAATCCCATGTGGTAGACTTTCAAGAGTGTAAGATTGTTCAGCCTAGAAAAATTGTATTTTTAGAATATTGTGTACAACAATAGTATTATAATAAGGAAGTTAAAATAATTGATGTAATGAAAAGATAATTATCTTTGAGGGGGAAAAGTCATTAAATATTAAATAATGTTTTTTTTAAATGCTAAATAATCTTTATTGTATAAACTAATTATATTTTGAAGGGCCTTATATTAGATATTTTAAAATGTTATTATTTTATTAATTTCCATTCCCATTTTAATCCCAACATTATCAATGCATAGTTGAGTTTCTTAACTATGTTTTAAAATGTTAGATTCTTAGTCATATGTATGAAGAAGTTTTTGTTGAAACTAGAAGGGGATAAACTCGTTTTGATGATATCTAGATGTTAAAAAAATTAGTCTCTAACTCTATAACTATTAGTAGATGTATCCTGCGAAAAAAAAAATACTATCAATTTAAATTTTAAGAAATTTCAATTTCAATTTTGAATTAATTAATAACTTTTTTCTTATATATTTACCACTATATCTTAATCAATATCAATATTAGATTAATTATTAAAATATTCTCTTAATTATTTTAGAATATTAATTAGGTTTTTCTATTTTTGAAAATTTCAACAAGGTCCTTTAATTTTTAAAACATCTCAATCAGATTCTTTTCGTCCAATTGAGTTTAGCATTGTTACTTATGGAAATCTGAAGGTTCAATTGGATTCTCTATTTATTTATTTGGTTTAATGTGATTCCTATTATTAAAAAGTTTAATTTGATCCCTTATTTTTCAAAATTATCTCAATCTTACCCTTTCTATCCATTTGAAATTAATGTCATTACTGTTACAAATACGGATGATTCATATTTGTGAATACAAACACTTTTGTACCACCAATATCTAAACTTTGAATTATTAAATTTTAACAATTTATAAAAAAATATATATATAATTCTAATATTTGACTCCTAGCGTGCACCAAGGCAATATGGTGTTTGAGGCACCATTTTTCTTTTAAAAAAAAGGACAATGACCTTTAAGTCATCACAAGTGAACCCTAATTTCCACCTCCATTTAAATCTGAAATTTAACTCTTGTCGCCATGAACATATGTTATGCTTTCTCTCCAAACGAAACCCCTTTGAAAATCTATTTGCAACTCTCCAGTTTATGAACAAACCGCTGTTACTCATAAAATTGGGGTCGCTTGCAATGACAAACGACGACAAAAAAGAACATCTTTTACGCAGTGTTGTTATCGAAAAAGACCTTTGTCGTGGACAAGAAGAAGCCCGTTAGGTGCAATTGCCTTTAAAGCTCCCACAACAAACCAAGTTGCTTTATTCCAATATCCAAGGATACCTGTTGAATATGATCAATGGTGTCTTTGATGCATTCCTTTTTTAGAATATGTTAATAAATTTAATATTTGCATATTATTTTATTTTTTATTTGATTAATTATTTAGGAAACCCAAAACTAAAGCGATTTAGGATAGGCTATTTATTAGTGATGGCTTGAATGAGGTCGGGGTACTCAACGATGACTTGAACGACGACAGAGTAGAAGTCAAGGTCATGCATTGTGACGAAGACTTTGAGACATTTTTGAAAAAAATAATATTATTGTCCAAAGCACCTAGCTACTTCATGAAGATACATTTTCTAATATAATGCTAATGAAATTATACCTCCAAAACATTAAAAATAGGATAGGAGTAAGGCCACTAGCTTTCACTTAAAAAAGCCAATATCCATTGCACAACTCAAATTTAATATTCCAAACTTTACAACAATGAAACAACTTAGGCAATAGTAAAAGAAGTTACTAGACAAGGTCAAAGTCATTGAGCAATCTTTTTTTTTCTTGGCTATCCATTTCTTTTTGGCGCCTTCTAGTGCCTTTGACCTCATTCTTAAAAGTTCTTGAGACAAATGTTGATACTGTGACTCAATTTCCTCAACATCAAACTTTTGTTCAAGGTCAATGTCTTTGTCAGTTAGAGATAAAGAAGAACAGTTTTAGTGAGTCTGCTTTGCGAAATAAAGTATGATAAATATAAATAAATTTTTTACCAGAATAGCATTTAAAATGGTGTCGTGGTGTAGTTGGTTATCACGTCAGTCTAACACACTGAAGGTCTCCGGTTCGAACCCGGGCGACGCCAACCTTGTAGTTTTTATTTTGCGATATTTTGCTTGAGTCGTTTTGTCAGGTTAAAACTGCAGTTGTTATTTTATCGGGAAAACGTCGGTGAACAATTAACGATAATTTATCTTCATTGGTCGTCTTGGCAGCTGAGGCTGAGTGTTGTGAGATGGAGAGGGGTAAGAGGTGGTGGAGGGTGAAACAGAAGGATGACTTGGCTTCCCTTCTGCGAAAATCATGGTACCATCTGAGGCTGTCGGTGCGAGACCCGTGTCGGGTTCCAACGTGGGATGCCATTGTGCTCACCGCCGCTAGCCCCGAACAAGCTCAATTGTACAACTGGCAGCTGGAGCGGGCCAAGCGGATGGGTCGGATCTCTTCCTCCACCGTCACCCTCGCCGTCCCCGACCCTCTCGGCCAAAGGATCGGATCCGGCGCCGCCACTCTCAATGCCATCCATGCCCTCGCTCGCTGCATTAATACAAATGTTTCTCTTTTGGCGAAGAAGCATATACTGTTGCTGCATGCTGGAGGGGATTCAAAACGGGTTCCGTGGGCAAATCCTATGGGGAAAGTGTTCCTGCCGCTTCCTTATTTGGCTTCAGATGACGCTGATGGCCCCGTTCCCCTTCTCTTCGACCATATACTTGCTATTGCTTCTTGTGCAAGACAAGCTTTTGGAAATCAAGGTTCATACATATATGTACATTTCAATTTGGATTACTTTACCACTTTTTAAACTTATCCCCAACAAGTTTTATGATTAAATTTATGACACGAGCTTTTACGTTGAAGAGCTTATCAATTACTTCTTTGCATGTCATGTCACAAAACATGACCCAAAAGTGTTTTAAAATGTTCAAACTGTTAAGTTTGGGGGCAAAACTTAGAATCTAATCAGAATTGGAGTTTTACCTTGTTAATCTCTGTTGAATTCTACGGCAAATCTTTATTATAAAAATTACTGAAGTGAAACTCCAATTCTGATTGGAGAACAACATCAAAAACACCTAAACTACATGTAAGTTTTGTCCTTAACTTTGCCCTGTATTTTCTTCCTTTTAACTAGACATCCAATTTGTATCAGCACAGAGGTTTTAATTTTCACCACTGCCATTCTTTGTCTCCATCCTAATATGCACTCATGTCTAAGGGAATTCTTTGTTTATGTATTTTTAAAATTTGCAATGTGAAATTGGTTACAGAACTCTTTCAACGTCCACAGGTGGAATGCTAACCATGACTGGTGATGTACTCCCATGTTTTGATGCATCCCTTATGACTCTTCCTGTGGACACTTCTTGCATCATCACTGTTCCAATCACCCTTGATGTTGCTGCAAACCATGGAGTAATTGTTGCGGCTGAAACTGAGCATTCAACTCAAAGTTATGCAGTCAGTTTAGTAGACAATCTCCTGCAGAAACCTTCTGTAGATGAGCTAGTTAAAAGTAAGGCGATTTTAGCTGATGGTAGAACACTTCTTGATACTGGAATAATAGCAGTTAGAGGTAAGGCATGGTTGGAGCTTGTTACACTCGCATGTTCCTGCCAGCAAATGATTTCAGAGCTCCTGCAGAGCAAAAAAGAGGTATACTACATAGTTTGCTATGAACATATTGTTTAGTTTTACAGATGGAAAAGAAAAGAGAATAAAGTAATGAATAAATTAATTCTTTATTATGCTTTTGTATACTGGGATAGATAACAATTTGAGAGATACTAAGTTTATTTGATTTTTTATAAAATAACTATGGAGTGTTTTTTTCTCGTGTTTTACAACTTTTTGCACATTTTCATTCTGCCAAACAAATCACCGGAATATTTCTATACATTCCAGTGTCAATCATATCTTTGTCTAGCTTTGTCTGAGAGCTCCTAGAAGTTAGAATTTTTTAGTCTTCGACTGGGTATCTCTACAAGCATACCTGAGAGACCCATTCCTTGGGCCAGGGTCTTGGTTAAATAAAACTTTCCCAGATTGGCAACTCAAGGATCCCAAAAGTTTTGTTTAGTAAAATATCATTGTAAATTATACAAATGCATTGTTGTCAAGAGATCTCTATTCATGCCTTTAGGTAACAATATTTACTGTTTCTTGGAAATATTGACTCAGGTTGGCAGGTCCTACTGCATTTATTTGGTTCTGCTCCATACAATACTTGATTTTCTTTCCAATTTAACAAATAATACTTGTTGATTATTTATTTATTTATTTTTTCCATTTAGATAGTTTGGTTATCCCTCTTCTCCTTTCTAGCATGATTACTACTCATTTTGTTAATATTTTTTCAAATCAGCAGTACATTACAATTGACAGAAATAATTTAGTGTTATTTAAATAGTTATGAAGTCTGCACATTTGTTCCTACTGAAGCACTTGGTGCTCTTATTCATTTGCAGAACAATGGAAGTATTTTATCTAAGAACAAATTATTTGTTGTGTAGATGAGTTTATATGAAGATCTGGTTGCTGCCTGGGTACCTGCAAAGCATAAGTGGCTGAGAAAGCGTCCTTTGGGTGAAGAACTAGTCAATAAATTGGGAAAGAGGAAGATGTTCAGCTACTGTGCCTGTATGTCAAGCCTAATTGCAATTTATCTGTATCTGCATTTATCCTCACATCTATCTGTACTAAAACTTACTCTTCCGTATATTTTCCCATTACAGATGATCTGTTGTTCTTGCATTTTGGAACCTCAAATGAAGTTTTAGAGCAACTTAGTGGTGTTGGTTCAGAACTGGTCGGTAGAAGACATCTATGTTCTATTCCAGCAACCACTGCATCTGACATTACAGCATCTGCTATTATTCTTTCTAGTAAAATTGCACCTGGTGTCTCAATTGGAGAAGATTCTCTCATATATGATTCATCCATTTGTGGTGGAATACATATTGGCTCCTTATGTATAGTTGTTGGTGTGAATATCTCTCTAGACAACCTTTTAAGTGTTGAAAATTCAATCAAGTTCATGCTTCCAGATCGCCATTGTCTTTGGGAGGTTCCCTTGATTGGAAATAGGGAGCGAGTCCTAGTATATTGTGGCCTTCATGATAACCCCAAAAGTTCACTTTCTAAAGATGGTACATTTTGTGGAAAACCTTGGAAGAAAATTTTACATGATTTAGGTATTCAAGAAAGTGACTTATGGGGCTCCTTAGGCCCTGAAAAGTATTTATGGAATTCAAAAATTTTCCCCATACTTCCTTATGCCCAAATGATTGAGGTAGCAATGTGGTTGATGGGCTTAGCCAATGAAAAAAGTGAATC
Source organism: Glycine tomentella (assembly GCA_007407185.1). NCBI lineage: Eukaryota > Viridiplantae > Streptophyta > Magnoliopsida > Fabales > Fabaceae > Glycine > Glycine tomentella. The sequence continues at coordinate 203,941 of PYAF01002706.1, read as the reverse complement.
CATGCTTCGTTTATGGAAATATTCCCGGCGCATCAGTTTGGAGGAATTGCATAGATCTATTGATTTTTCAACAATATGTATAGATTCTAGTAATCATCAAGCTGATCTTGCGGTGGGAATTGCAAAAGCTTGCATCAGCTATGGAATGCTGGGGCGCAATTTGTCGCAGTTATGCGAAGAAATTCTTCAAAAGGAGGGTTCTGGAGTTGAAACATGTAAGGAATTCCTAGCTATGTGTCCAATAGTTCGGGAGCAAAACTCTAATATACTTCCCCAAAGCCGGGCTTATCAGGTGCAAGTTGATCTTCTTCGTGCTTGCAATGATGAAGGGACAGCATGCGAGTTGGAGCACAAAGTTTGGGCTGCCGTGGCTGATGAAACTGCATCAGCAGTAAGATATGGATTCAAAGGTATAGGCTATAATCATACCCCAAGATGTCATACTCATAAAACAAATTTGCAACAATTTAATGCATCTTGCATTCAATTTTTTGGCGGGAGAACAGAGAGGAATCTTTGAACAAGTTGATGAATTCTTTTGCTCAAGTTAATGGAGAAAATAAATATGATTCATTTAATGATTTTAGCTTCAACATAGAATAAGATGTCTACAGAAATACTTATGAGAATGTGATATTAAATTATATTTAGAGTAAGGATCATTTGCTTTCTACATGTTAGGTTTAACTTTTAACTTTAAGTCATAATGAATTGCACATTAGGATAATTAGTATAAAACTATAAGCTACCTGTTAGTATCAAAATAATGAATGAAAATCTAAAGTGTGGTTACTAGTTTAAAGAAATTAATATAATGATTAAACTATTGATTATTGAATACCCAAATTTTCTGTGGAAGATAAATTAGTGAAATGTTAGGAATAGCATCTATGTGCAATTAATGGTGGGTAATATTAATTTCTCAGAGTATTCTCTCTGTTTTTTACCTCTCAAAATACAGGAATGGAGAATAATATATCTATAAGAATAAGAATGATAATACAATTCAGGATCATTTGACACCAAGAGTGGTTACAACTTCTTAAAGTGAGTTTTTTTTATTAATTGTAATACCATATTCTCTATCCCTGTATATGAAATTATGAATAATGAAACAATTACTTCTTCATTCATGCAATATATTAGAAAAACAAATTTTCTGAGGCTGAAACCTGTTTCTTTTTACCCCTCCGTAGAACATTTATCAGAGTCTCCTGGTAGCCTTTCTTGTCAGGAGTTCCAGAATAGTCATCATGATAACTGCACTCATCTGCCTTACCATCCTAGAATGGTAAAAGTAGAATTACCAGTTCGTGTAGATTTTGTTGGGGGTTGGAGTGATACCCCTCCATGGAGCATTGAACGTGCTGGATGTGTTTTGAATATGGCAATAAGCTTGGAAGGTTCTCCTCCAATTGGCACCATCATAGAGACGACTGAAGCAGAAGGAATATTATTTACTGATGATGTAGAGAACCAGTTATTTGTTGCAGATTATAAGTCTATTTGTGCACCATTTGATGGAGATGATCCATTTCGGCTGGTCAAATCTGCATTACTTGTGACTGGAATTATTCATGACAACATTCTTGTAGATATGGGCATGCACATCAAAACATGGGCCAATGTCCCCCGGGGCAGTGGATTGGGTACTTCTAGTATCTTAGCTGCTGCAGTGGTGAAAGGGCTTCTCCAAATAATTGATGGGGATGACAGCACGGAGAATGTCGCTAGACTTGTTTTAGTGTTAGAACAACTTATGGGTACAGGAGGTGGCTGGCAGGACCAAATAGGGGGTTTGTACCCAGGGATTAAATGTACTTCAAGCTTTCCTGGAATTCCACTGCGGCTTCAAGTTTTCCCTCTTTTGGCTTCACCTCAGTTGATTTCTGAGTTGCAGCAACGGCTTCTTGTGGTATTTACTGGTCAGGTAAGTATCAGTTTCTTATATAAATATACATTTTGTATTGTTACTTTTGCCTCAAAAGTACTTTTTAACTTGAAAACCAAACATGCACACTAGTGTGTTGATCAGGCAAATAGTGATCTTTGGGTAACTGTTTCTGTTAGAAAGTTTTTGTTGATAGCATACAATAAAATTATCTGTATGTGGGTTTTATCAAATTTACTTCATAGATTAGAGTGGGTAAGGCTGTTATATCTGTGTTGTCACTGTTGTCTATTAACCCCCCAAGATTTTTTAACCCTTTGTGTACGTTATATCCTATGTATAGAAACCTTTTTCTTCTCGATGTATTGGAGCAAAATAGTGAGGACAGGTAACACTAGTTTATGGGACAACTAACACTAGTTTTCCCAACTAAAATTCAGGAGGGGATATGCTTCTTTTTGTTTCTTATTTATATAATGTACAAATTTGATTTGGTTTTGTAATTTTGTAGCTAGTGCTGCACTTCATTTAATTAGACCACTTTCACAAATTAACTGTCGATTTTGGTTCTACATTAACTGTGTTGTAGGTTCGACTTGCACATAAGGTGCTGCAGAAGGTGGTTGTTAGATATCTTCGCCGTGATAACCTTCTTGTGTCGAGTATCAAGCGCCTTGTTGAACTGGCGAAGATTGGGAGAGAAGCTCTGATGAACTGTGACGTAGATGAACTTGGTGAGATCATGCTGGAGGCTTGGAGATTGCATCAGGAACTTGACCCTTACTGCAGCAACGAGTTTGTTGACAGACTATTTTCTTTTGCCACTCCTTACTGCTGTGGCTACAAGCTGGTTGGAGCTGGTGGTGGGGGCTTTGCTCTGTTACTTGCAAAAGATGCACAGCTTGCCGAGGAACTGAGACAGCGACTAGAAGATGAGAAACATTTTGAAGTGAAAGTATATGATTGGCAGATATTACTATAGTGCTAGAATGAGTTGTGATCCAATTTATTTTTACCATTCTTTGTACATTCTACCCATATATCCCTTAATGTATTCTTACTGAATAAGATCTGTTATTTTAAGGACTTAATTATGTACATCTTATTTGTAATTTAAAATATTTAACATGATTTTTGTTTTTTACCTGAATTCAATTTTTTTAATAGACGGGATATTTGTTAAATTCACAGAAGGCTTAAATATGATTAAGGTTATTGATAAATGATCGAATTTTATTTTTGGTCTGTAAATAATTTTTTTTTTTGTTGTTTTAAGTCCTCAATATATTAAATTTTTTATTTTGAGTCCCTATTATTAATTAAATAATGATGTATCATCTTATAAACTAATATTTTTGATATTATCATTAGTTCTGGTAGTGTCATGTCATTACTTAAAGAATGACATAGACTCCAAACAAAAGTTATATAAACAATGATTTAGGGACCTAATAAGAAGCAACAGAATGAGAAATGGAATAGAATCTTTTGGTTCTTTCTTGTAAAGTGAGATGCCTGCCTAATGAAAATAGATGTACTAATTTAGAAGTTACTTCATACTTCACTTTTGCCTGGATCTTGAGACCAAATCAGGAGTTAACAGAGTGACTAGTATCGTGACTTTCTGAAGGCATATTCTATCCTGAATTTTCAAATAATAAAAAAAATTAATATGTATACTGTGATTTTTTAATTGCTCTACCAGGAGATAGATAGCAAAGCAGACATCCAATATCAGCAACAATAAACTAAATTATGGGCCACGTTAATCAAACAATCTTGTTAGAGCTGTTTATCATCAATAACCCTCTGATGGTTATTGCGACCTATTTTTACATAAAAAGCTGACAACATTGACAAGCATGCTTGAAAGGATATAAACTAACAATAAATTTTGTCTCCGGGGGAGGATAAAATTTTCCTTGCCTGGTTTCTGATGAGATGAATGGTCAACTTAATGAAAGGTGAGGTGCATGTGGTCACTCTGCAAGCGTATCTTAAATTATTATAAATCGTAAAAGTAAGAGATATGATTTCAGATGATAACAGTTTGAAAATCCATGTAAAATCACACTTGACATAAATAAATTAGCCACTAATAGACATAAGAATTGAGCCCCATTATTTTCCTACACATGATTCTGCTGCACACTAAGAAAGGAGAGAGAGAAAGTGATTTGTGATAATCATTTTTCATCTTTGCCATTTATTAATCTTTTAATTCATTATTTCTTTACAAAAGCGATAACGTGAAAAAGAAGGGTGCGAAAAAGGATGAAAAGAGAGGTATCACTTGTTCATATGGCAAAGAATCCAAAGTCTCATGGGTTGCTTTGCGGCAGAAACTTCTTCTGTTCTTCCTTTCCAACATATTATTGCTCCTACATACACGCACGTAAACTTTGATAGTTTATTACAATATACAAATATAAATCAAACTGCATAAAATATAATTTATAATAAATTTATAAATGATATTTAGAATATAATTTTAATTATTAATATTTGTTATTTATGAATAATATTTATATAAAAAGGATTATAAATTTGGTTAAAATATAAATTTAAAGCATACATTAACTATTAAACAATACTAATTATTTTTTCCCAATAACCTCTCTCTGTGTCTATCTATATGTGATATGAGTAAATTATATTGATATCGCCTCCGGTGATTTCTTTGAAATTCACATAATATCCTTACCTTTGTTTTTAATTATTTGAAATACATCTACTAAAAAAAAAAAATTTGAAATACATCACACTTATACTCCTTGTTAGTCAAGAAACACATTACATTGTATATTTTTTTAAGGAAGGTTACTATAAAATTAAAAAAATAAACATGTCGTTTGAATTTTAAAGAAAGTACGAGAATGTTGGTATAATTTGTTCTAAAATTATTAGTAGTGTGATAGTATAAGTTACACACCAACATATAATATATGATTTCGTTAATATGCTTATTAAGTTATGTATCTTTTTTAATAAGATACATTAGATATTCTTTAGGAAAAACAATATTAGTTAAATCAAATAAAATTATTATGGTGTATAAAACTTTTGCTCCTAATATAATTAATTAGCTGCCTACCTACCCCAACCCAAGGATTATTTATCCAGTAAGATGATAATTTAATACAAGACCAAGACATCATTGTCCGTCCCTCCCGGGTCAACTGTTAGGAGAAGAGTGAAAAAAAAACAAAACAAAAGGGTCATCGTTGTTAATCATCATCCATCCATTCATGATCATGATATTGATCATCGTCGCTATCAGTTTGTGCCACATAAACAAAGGTTAGCATGTGGATTGGGTGAAAGTTGTTCACGACTGAGAAGGTTACCATCGATTGCCACACACATTCCAATTCCACACGCTATTACGTTTGGTTTTCAGTTAATTTTCGGGACAATAATAAAATAACATTCTTGCTGCTGTTGAATAATTACAATGAGTGTGGGGCCAAGCCCAATGCAATAAGAAAAGTGGCACTCTTTATCTTTTTTTTCGGTTTCTGGTTTACTATCCTATGTAGCTTGGAGCGGTGTTACGGTGACAGAGTGAGAAATGGGTCTGCTTTCTAACAGAGTGGAGAGACATGAGATCAAGCCTGGCGATCACATCTACACATACAGAGCTGTTTTCACCTATTCTCATCATGGTCTCTCTCTCTCTCTCTCTCTCTCTCTCTCTAAACAAAATTATATTTCATTCTTTTTTCTTTTTAATTGTGGATTTAATTTGCTTATTGGCAATGTGGCTTCTCTGATCTAGCATTCAGAAATTGGGCTTTCTGCATCGCCTCCTGCATTTTTTTATTTTTTTGTTTTCCCTATTTTTTTTGAAAAAAAATATTATGCGATGTGTTTGCAGAATTATTACGAAGTGGGTCGATAGTGATGTTGTTGTTGAAGGACCCCCGTCCCCTGCCACGGGGAATGCATTTCTTTTCTTTGTCAATTCAATTTGGGTTTTCGTGATTTGTAAGAAAGAAAAAAAATGCTTTTTTTGACTTTCGATTGATGGGTGTTGGAGAAAGAAAAAAAATCTCTTCTTTTAACCTATGTGTTTGCTGGGTCCCGTGAAGCATTTGTTTCTCCTACTCTTCTTGTTTGTCCCTGTCGTTTGATTTTGGTGTGTCAGTGTGTGTATTCGGACTCTATTTATTTATACTTGTGTCTTCTTTGGCACAATGAAGAAATCAGCTACGCATCATGTTTAGTAGGCATTGCAGTAATTATGTAATTTTCAACATGGTGTCAAATTGGGATTTTAGAGCAGAATATGTATGGGATTGGGCATATATAATGTTTTCAATTTTATTATGAATTTATCTTTGTTGAACTAGACTAGGAGTTATCTACGATTCAATTGATAAAACCTTAAGTATTCTCTGTACATATATAGTGGTAATTTTCGACAGAATAATTCATCTGATTATGTGTTTTTATCTGTACATTGTATGCTGAGGTAGAACGTAGGGTAATAGAAGAGTTTTGGTCTCATTTTCTTTGTTAAAGTGAGGAAGCAAAGCTCTCCAGTCAACTAAGCTTTCATGCCACTCGATTTGAATTAGGATTGATTGTTTGAAAGTCAACATAAATGACCTGTGATTATGCATGAAATGATAAAATGATCATTTGCAGAAGTTCATATGGACTGATTGATGAGTCTGAAGCAAGTATAATTCAGATTTCAGTTTAATTATTCTAATTTAGTTCCTCTGGGAGAGAACTTTTGTCATGGGACAAAAGCTGTGCCTGTCATGAAAGTAACGATGCTAATATACAAATCATCCTTACAATTTCTATAAAATATAAATAGGTATAGTTCAATGAAACCATATGGTGGTTTTTCCTTGGACAATGAATGTTCTGTTTCATGGGTCATAACTCAGCACCTGGAGGTATGTTGATTGTGGCATGACAGCGTTAGAAGTACATGCCATTAGTTGTCTTTTTATCCTCAGTTTCTTGGTCAGGTTTCACTTATCTCTCAGTCGAACTCCGGATTAGTCAGAGTCTCTTTTTCTTGATAAACTGAAGGGTTAAGACAAAAAAAAAAATCCTCAGATTCTTAACGTTGTTGGTGGGTTATCCTTGCCCATCATTATGGTCTTTTTCTTTTCTTTTCCTTTTAATGCGTGTAGCTGTATTTGTTATATAGAAGTTGCAGTATCATTGTGCTAGCAGGGTGAAAAGGAAAATCTTCTTTCTCTGGCGGATGCTTGTATTATTGTGAAATTCTAAGTATTTGTCTGTTTAAATGCTTCTACCTCTGACTTCGTTAGTTACTCTTTTTAGAGTTATACCGCTCATTTTAAGTTTTCAAGCTAGATGATGCAGCCAAATAACTAGGGAATTTTTTTCCATGAAAATGAACACAATCATTATTTTTTACTACTTAATATTGTTACTACACAATGAAAGAATGACTCACTGGAAAGGTAGCTGTTCTGTGCTTTCTTACTGAAAACAACTAGTCTCTTTGTAGGTAATTCATCATTCTGTTTTAGCATTGCATCATTTATAACATTTCTATTACACTGTTTCAGTTTATGCCGCGTGTCAATTATACTGTAGCTTTTTCTTAGCATTAATTCCTAAGACCTCCCTGCTGCTTGCTAGTCCTTACAACATCCATGATGAAGAATATCACTGTCATTGTTTGATTTTGTTAGTTTAAAGACAAATTCCTTCTGTTGGCTCTCCAGTTTTGTCAGAACCTGATGTAAGATGCCATTGCATTATAGTATCAAATCAACCTTTTCTGCAGTTTGCCACTTATTCAAGTTGATATGGGCAAGACCTATGACATCTAACTAAATTCAGAATGGCTTTAGAAAATCTTGTGTATTGAATCAAGCTTAAATTTAAGTTAGATTGAGTCTAAATACCTTGCAGGCATTTTTGTTGGGGGAAGCAAGGTTGTACATTTCAGACCTGAAAGAAACTTAAAGTCAATGACTGAGACATCATCAAACTGGGATGATCCAACATCAAACCCATGTCCAACCTTTCCTGATTGTGGATTCAGACAACCAAACAGTGGAGTAGTCCTTTCTTGCTTAGACTGCTTCCTTCGAAATGGGTCTCTTTACTGTTTTGAGTATGAGGTTTCACCATCTGTTTTCCTCAGCAGAATAAGGGGTGGCACATGCACTACTGCATCAGCTGACCCACCAGAGACTGTTATTCATCGAGCAATGTATATTCTTCAAAACGGCTTTGGAAATTATAATGTTTTTCAGAACAATTGTGAGGATTTTGCCTTGTACTGCAAAACTGGTCTTTTGATACAAGACAAGCAAGGGGTTGGAAGAAGTGGCCAAGCTTCTTCTGTTATTGGGGCTCCATTGGCTGCAATGATCTCTTCTCCTCTCAAGTTGTTAATACCAAGTCCTGTTGGTGTTGCTACTGTAACTGCAGGAATGTACTGCATGAGCAGATATGCAACTGACATTGGTGTCAGAAGTGATGTGATCAAGGTGCCAGTGGAAGACTTGGCTGTGAACCTTGGATGGATTTGTCAAGAGGAGGAGGAGGTAGCTGAACATGAAACTTCAGACAGCCAGATTGCCACCAGATGATTTAGCATTGCTCTTCATCCTTATTATGCACATGAAACTGTTGCATGTGTCACTGTTAGTTATACACTAGTTCATAGCAGATATGTCTTCATTCATGTTATATCTTGTGTAATTGGTGTCTAGTTATTCAAGTTGTATCTGGGATGAAAATGGAACAATATTATTACTTATAGTAGTAACTATAATGTGATGTATTCCTTTGAGACAAATTTTCTTCTAGTTGCCTATAATAATGCAACATTCTACCCATACCAGTGATTGAAACATCTTGTTGTGCATCATAGAAAATCACATTGAATTATATTTATGCTTTTGACAAATTGTTGTCTACAATGAAGATATTCATGTTTTTGGCAACTGTAATAATAAAGAACGAACCTAAGTTTTATGTGTGTGTATATATATATATATATATATATATATATATATATATATATATATATATCCTAACTCTCACTGTATTTATCCCAACTTTATCCACTAGGTTGATCTTTAATGAAGATATTAATTAGAAAAATGTTGGCAGGAATGAAATTCACATAACAATTTTATCCGGTAGTATCTAAAAATTTTGAATGACAACATTTGCAAAATTGTTTGTCTACAATGAAGATATTAATGTTTTTATGTTCAAATCTTACAACTCGCAACATGTGAACACAGTCAGTTATTCTCCTAGATAGTATTTTTGGGTCGTCACTTTAGCCCTCTATAAAAATAAACGTAGTGGAATTTTAATTTAAAAAAAAATTAATTTGTTGACAAACTAATTAGGTTATTATTTTTTCTTTGCAGATTTAATATATCGACAATTTAAATGATGAACACACACATATGATTATTTAAACAAAATTAATTGTTTGAAACTCGCCTTTAAAATGTCGTTTCTAAATACATCAATATTTTAACATAATCCATTCTAAAAATTAATGCTTTTAATATTAATGACTTTGAAATAATAATCTACTAAAATAAAAGGGAAATAGTTTATTGTTAGGTCTTTACTGGGACTCAATTTTTTTTAAAAAAGTTATAAGACACACATATTCAACTTGATCGGTAATGGTTCACAAATTATTCATCGGGAAACCACGGTTGACATCCATATTTGGGCCGAGCCTAGCATTCCGGATCCGCATTGCAATCTAAAAATAGTAAAATACAAAATTGCTTTGGTACTTCGTAGCTAAATATGCAATGCAATAATTCTAATGAGGTGTATTATAAGAATTTATATAACAATTCATACTGTAATTTATATCATAATATTATTTTTCTATTTCTATCTGTGGTATCATTCATCACATCTTATATATGCTTCTTCTTTTTCTTCTCATTATTGTACAATTTATTTTTTTGACAAAATTATTGTACAATTTATTGTACAAATAATATTTCTCAATTCTAAATATTTTTTATGCAACAATTCTAAATAGTTTAGCATTAATTTCAGTGTATTAGGATTAATTAAAAGTTTTGAGCTCTTCAAAAGGATATTTACACTTTATTATACAAATAATATTTCTCAATTCTAAATATTTTTTATGCAACAATTCTAAATAGTTTAGCATTAATTTCAGTGTATTAGGATTAATTAAACGTTTTGAGCTCTTCAAAAGGATATTTACACTTTCCAAGTAAAAAGAATATTAGTACTAATATTCTCTCTGATCTCAAATATAAGAAAAAAATTAACTTAATGCTTATTAAGAAAGTTGATTAGAACAATTAGTATCAATTTCATTTAATTCATAGATAATTTTTTTAAACTATCATTTATTGGAACTTAATGTTAAGAATAAAACAATTGTTGAAAACAAAAATTCAATTAAATGGAGAATATTTTAAAAATAATCTTATTAAATAAAGTAAAAGTAGTTTAATTTTGCTACTATTTGAGATTTTAAAATGTTACTTTCTAGTTTTTTGTTTTGGAAAGTAAATTCTTGTTTGCATCAATGCAAACGAATTTCTAAAGACACTCTCTAAACCTATATTTAGGTTACCTTCCCATGTCACCAACTTACATTTGTAAAAGGAAGGATACTCTTATGCATTAAAGTTGCTTTGGTATTTGTGTTGCAACAGTTGGAACAGACAAACAAACATGTTCTAAACAAATGAATGTTCAAACATGCGTTTAATTTTAAATAGTAATGTACTAGTATTTACTATATGTTTTATTAGACAATTGAGGCATTTCATTTTAAATTTATTTTACTATTATTGTTTTTTCGAGAAAGGGGTATCTTTTATTTTATTTTGGAATTTACTTGGCATATATTGTTAGTATAAAGATGGTTTATATCATCAATCAATTATAAAATATCACATATTTAGAAAGTTTGAATTTTAGTCTAACTACTTTAAAGTTACATACCATGAATGGATTGTAATTCACTAAAATTGATTGAGAATGTAAAACTTTTACACTAATAATTATAGAATTTGGGTTAAAATATGATTTCTTTTATTAATATGAAAATATTTAAAATTTGTTCCTATAAAATTTCCATTATGTTTTTCATCCTCAACATTAAAATGTGTCATGTCATTTTTTTGACTTAGATGTAGGTTAAGATAAATTCGAATCTATAAATATATGTTTTTTTTATATCAATTGTACATGATGTAAAAAATAAATAATTTTTGTCGAAAACTATAAACACACATACAAAGTGACATATTCAAACATAATCTTTACTATATATACCCAAGATTATGTTATGATTAAGAGACAGACATTTTTTCTCTCTCTCTAATTAGTCTCTCTTGACGGTTGGGTTAGGTTTTCCGTTTTCCCTCATTGTTCTCTTCTACTTTTCTTGTAACAAATCATCAGTTTCAAAAAAATAAGTTAATATTCCTTTTTTGAGTTAGTTTATTTTATTAAATCGTGAAACATAAATTAGTGCGAGGATTTCATCTCCACATTTCATTTTGTTCTTTTTTTTCATTTTTGTTTCCCTTCTCTTATAATGTCTATTATAACTTCTCTTTAGGGTAAAAAAACATAATATATATGTGATCATTGTGGAAAGGACATTTTGATTTGCAAAGATATTCGTACACCCCAAAAGGAGAAATCAGCAAGGAGACTATGGCACAATAAGAGAGACATACACGTTTACAAAAGTTGCTTGTCTGCCAATAGAACTTGCTGGAAGTGAAAATCATAACTGATGATGGCGAAAAACTAATAGTTAATTAAGCGTCGACATGTGAAGGCATTGACCTACGTGAGTGAAATGATTTCCACTTGACCCAAGGGAATGTTTGAGGGTCCCAGGCTACGAAATACCGAAAAAGGTGGGCCCTTCAGAGTTTTCTTTATTCTTTGCGCATACTATAATTAAATTCAGCTAATGGATGACACGGGACATCATAACTCATGGAATGGAATGAAGAATATATGCCGTGAGTCTTCTAACTAAAATAAGCAAGTGGTTGTCCATTGTATTGGGTAATTAATTAGTGTTTGGTTGGGGCAGGTAATCAAGTTTTCAAGATTAATTTGCACAATTTGTTAAATATATATTGCCCTTGCTCTACAAATGCATGCGTTAATTCACAAATGTAATCTGCAATCCGAGCTTGTGTGACGTCCAGATCAGCTAAATACTCCTTTTCAGTTTTCTTTTGATGTTATTCTTCCGAATAATTCCACCAAGTGCTTTCATAGTAGGAAGAATCTCGGATGTGCTCATTTAGGTTAGATATATATCATACCTGACAAACCCACTAATTTTTGCAGAGACATAGATAGAAATAGTAATAGGAAAGAGCTCACAAAGCACTCACAACCAATCCAATACATGTATAATTATGGTTACAAACTTGAATGTCTGACTCTTTCCTTAATCATCAAAAGTCATTTTGGACCAAATCTTTGAAAGCATGCATACATCAATAAAGGTGATAGATATATATACTCCTGACAGAAGAATTCATGAATTAATACAGGCCATTGCATGACTTGAACAAAAGCAGACCCTATATTCACCTCTTCTTCTATCTATCTCTCTAAACCTTAAAAACAACCAAGATGAGCTGTAAAACCCTCACATTGCTATTGCTCGAATAGAAATGTAGTAATAATAAAAATGTATACAAAACAGAGAAACCCTATTGTTAGTGATCTGAACAACTTCAAGCAGATAGATCATAATGATTCATGTGAGAAAGGATAGATAGAAATAGTGAAGATAAGGAAAACAATGCAGGTTTATATGTCCTCTCAATATTTCTTCTCATAATTTCCTTGCCATGATGACCCTTCACCAACCAGTCCAATATCCAGTTGAATTGTTTCCTTGTTCTTTATTGTGTTCCACTTCAACACCCGCAGAAAGGTGCTTGATGTCTCCAAAAGGGAACAAAAGCCTCCCACCACCATTCTCTTGAACCCCATATGATCTATTTCCAAACCCATCATCAACTGAAAAGCTAAGGTTTGGTTTAATTTCCTGCATGGGATAGCCAGTTGTATAAAGGGAATGATCTGAGCTTGACATCAAGGAATTAGGAGCATAAGGATTCAAACCCCTAGAAGCCATGCCAGACCGTAGTATGCCAACAGCAGAAGAGCTATGGTGGTGACTATGACTAGTACTGTGATCACCACCAATTTCAAGTTTTGGCATCTCAACATATGGAGACATGCCATGATAATTGTCCATAGCTGCTGGAAAAGCTAGGTTAAGGTCATGGACTCCTTGCATTTTAGGGTTTTGGGAAGAAATAGCTGAGACTGATGAGAGGCTTGGTGGATTCAAGTCAGGAGGAACCTTTGATGAGGTGACCCTCTTGTTCTTCCTAGAACCACCTCCAACGGGAACGTTTCTGAGAGACCCTCCTTCTGTCCAATACCTTCTACAAGTCTTGCAGATGTATCTGGGCTGTGTGAGGCTATAGTTGTTGTAATAACAGAACTTTGTGTTGGTTGAACTGCACCTTGGACAATTCAATTGCTCTTGAGGTCTTGCTTTCTTCTCTGCCACTTGCCTTGTGCATGAGTTCGGACCTATATCTTCCATGGAGGATCTCACTAGCTAATCCAACCTCCTAACGAACACCAAAAGTTGCTATAATTACGTAATGTTCACATGTGATAGGAATTCACACAGATAAAAAATTTCAAGAGCATGACTTGGTAATAATTAACTTCATTACGCGAACAAATTAAGGAGCTAATTTACAAGACAGTCAAAACAAGAGAAATAATGAGTAAACTTAAAGAATCAACAATAAATCAATAGTAACAAATTAATAATCCTTTTCTTTTTCCTGCTATATATTTGACAATAATCATCACACGAGCAAGAAGTTAAAGAGTAAATTAAGGTTAAAGCTGGGGCAGTGCCTTTTGTGTTTAGGATCTGATCATTATTTTATTTTATTTTTGGTAGAAAGGAAGAAGATATAGGAGGCCAATATACGGTGGAGTTTGCAACTACATATGCCATGACTATCATATCCTTGATATAGCTAGAAAATCAAAACAAAGATACAAACAAATCTTAAATCTAGTGGAACTTCATGTTTGTGTCAGCTTTTAAACAAACCAAACCAAACCTCAGAAAAAAGAAAAGAGAAAAAACCGAACACCATGTTTGCCCAGTGAGCGGTAGTAGCCATGAATATTTCGGAGTAGAAAAGACAGACAAAAGCACAAAGATGGATATGAGAGAGAGAGAGAGAGAGAGAGAGAGAGAGAGAATTCACCTTGTTTGTCTGCAGCTGCTCTTTAGTGCAAGAAAGAATGTCTTAGTTCGTTTGTGGAATGGCTTTATCTGCTGGCTTATTACTTTATGAATGATGCAAAGAAAAAATAAAGTTTTAGAAGAAATGTGTGTCAGTTTTGACTATACTTGCAATTCCTCTTCATTAGTGATGATTTAGCTTTTAGGACTCCCTCTATATTAATTTAATTGTCTACAAATGCCTTTTTATTTCTTATTACTAATTCCAATTTGATTTCTTTTTGTCTGCTTTTGTTCTGTGTGGTGGAATAATGAGTGTGCACTGTGCAGCTAGTGTGGACATGTGGATTTTTCCTTTTTTAACGATGTAGACTCTTCACCAATGTTTCATTTGTCAAACATTCTTTTTCTCTAATCAAGGACCTTTCATTATATGTGATTTTTTAGGTTCATCAGAGAGATTAATGTATTTGAATGCTTTGATTCATGTCTTTCTTTAATTATCATAAATGCTTTTGCTGCAATTAATAAACTTTCCCCGTGTTTCCAGCAGTGCATACTAGGGGTTGCTTATAAAGCAATCAAACAAATTTAATTCTCTTCTGGCTATAGTGATTCGTCGGCTTCATTTTCATTTTATATATATATATATATATACCTTGTAAACACTGTTTGTGCTAGCTAGAGAGAACTTTTCAAATGCTTTCATGGTTATTAACTAGACAACTTCTCTAGCCTGGCCCGAACAGCTAAAAAATGTGCTGAAACAGCAGTTCCAAACTTAGATTAACCAGCAAGCAATATATATAGGATGGCCATAAGTTCATACTCCATAACAACCTAGCTAGAAAGGTGATACACGTGATGTAAGTTATAATTTATTAATTATAGATCTACTTTAATTTTATATTTAATTGCAGTGCCTGAATCCTTGTGTTTTCCTGGAAAAAATTAAACGATGAATGAAATATTTTGTAAGAAAAAAAATATAAGCAGCTAACGTAATATAGCCTTAATTGTTTATATATATATATATATATATATATATATATATTCTATTTTATATACTCACTTAATGTATTTTTTTAGTTATCGAAAAAAATTGTATTTCATTTTAATCTTTCTTCCTTTTATTACATTTATTATTTTTCTATTTCTTAATTTCTCCTCTTATGAAGGGTTTCTGAATAAGTTAGACATTATCATTATTCAACGTAATACATATGTTTAGTCTACTATGCATAAATTAAAGCTATCGTAACATTCGGGCCGTTGGTGGAGTGCTAACATGATGGTACATAAAACAATTTTAGGAATTTATTAGTGTTGACTCAAAATACATATTTCATTTAATTATTTTATTTTAATATTTGCTAACTTTCAAAAGAAAAAATTGAAAAAAGAATATACGTTTTTCCGTAAATGAATTAAACTTAACATGCTCACAGTGTTTTGAAGTCTCTTGGAGGAAAATAATTCTTTTTTGCCTGAACTCTACGCTTTATCCACTCTGGGTTCCCCACATCATGTCTTAGTCTCTTAGATATCTTTTGTAAACAACCATCCCTCCAAGAAAGTGAAAAAAAAAATTTCTATTCATTGTTAATATAATTTTTTTATACTACCAGCTAATAAAAAATAATTATTTTATAATTTTTAAAATATTCATTATGAATATCAACAAATTTATATCATACATGACAATGTGTACTACGTGATTAAATAGTAATATAAAAACAATTTATACTACTAGGGCATATACTAGTACTATTTATTTAAATAAAAATACTAAGTTTTAGTATTTATTGGAGAGAAGACATAAGAACGAGTAAAAAAATTCTTTTTTATGAGACTCAATAAGAACTTTTCCACTAAAATTACATAAATGGGGGAGGGGAGATGACATCTTTTTTATCTTCTTAATTTATTTTAAAAAAATATGACATAAAAATTAAAAAATATAGTAAATTTTTTTGTTCGTTAATTTAATTCTTAATTTATATATAAGAAGTGTCAGGCTCTTCATCTAATATAAATCAATTGGAAATATGTTTTCATTTATTTTATGTAAAGAATATATTGATATATTATATTTTAAGAGTATTTCCATTAATAAAAATTCTATAATTTATTAAAATAATTGTTAAAAAAAACAAGTTAAGCATTTCTATTTGTTTTTCAAAAACGATGTTTTAGTAAGTTACACCTTTAAAATTATTTTAATCATTCTAAAATTATAATATATTAGTATATTACTTATAAATTAAAACAAGTAAAGTTATATTAACAAATTTATCCCACCACACAAACACGTATTTAAGAGACAAAACACAGATCGATGACGCTCACAATGTTACTTCGAAATCAAAATAATGGTAAATCTTAAGTGTAAACATTTTATTGAATATATGCATGTGATGTGAGTTCCTATCAAAAAAGGTGACCACCCATGTTTTAGACACTCATGATACCCCGTACCTGACGAGTAACGACCACAATTAGATTAAAGCTATATTTGAACGAAAAATATATTTAGACACTCATTGTTATTCTACATAGTGAGAGTAAGAAAAAAGAAAGTTATAGCTATAATAAATAATATGATATGATAGAAAAAGAAAAAGAAAAATAAATCAAAGGTGTTGGCCCGTAGGGTATTTAAAAAATAAAATATTTAAATATCAACGTATTCCGAATAATGAACTTTAGTGTATGTTTTGCTCTTAACCTTAAGATGCTTTTGCGAGGGTCTAAATGATACCTTAGACATGCACTAAGCATAACATCAAATTACCTCCCATCAAGTAATTGTTTCATATTAATTATACAACTGTTAGATATATGCTACGAGTACTATTTATAATTTAGGATATTTTTAATGCTCTCACATATAATAAGAAAAATATATACGTTTAAGATTAAATTAAAAGCTTATTGCTCGATAATAATTGGGCATATTAATGGTTACAGAGTAAAAAAAAAATAATTATTTTACGTAATAAATCATTTATATATTTTTAATATGATAAGTTATTCTCAAAATAAAAAATTTATATTTTTTCTCCTCTTAATTTATACTATTAATGCATAAGTTAGAAAAATTGTTACAGTATTATTTTAAAACCATTTATTGAAATAAATTTCACTAAGCAATGCCAAGATTTAAATTCATGCACACAAGACGTTATCACTATGCCCATTCTTCAAATTTGGTTTGACAACTTTTAAGTAGGTACGTTTAGAAGGCAAGCATCTGACCACCAAACCGTGTGAATTTTTCTGTGTTGCAGTATTGCTATGTGAATTTTTTGATAAAATTTTATGTGAAAAGCATAAATAGGAAAAACACGTTGTACGGAACTTAAAACGTGAGGAAATGTGTGATCTCTAATTAGAATGTTGTTCAATTACGTTGTAATAAGAATCTGTCTTATAAGACGACTTAAGTATTTGCTCACATTATTCTATAATTGTGAAACTGTTTCTCGTATACGTACTGTTTGTGTGAAAACAATAGACCCATACGACGGATGATCTTGAAACACAAGTTCATAGTGTGGTGTTTTACATAAACATTCTGTACATTAATAATAATTTTGGATTTAATTTTAACCAAACCATCCCGATTTTTTAATTAATTACATAGTTAGTGAAATCTATCAAATCGTTCCATAATTATGGTAGAAGAAAGTTTTGTTTAATCTTCACTGCAATCCTGATATATAATATATCGGTCTTGTAAGTTAGTAATTCATAGCTTCTTAGTAAAGAAATTAATAATATTTTTTTAAAAAAAATTCTTAATTAAAAATTTAAAAAATATTATCTTAATTAATATCTATTACTGGCTAATAATTAATTTCTGTAATAATATATTGCAAAACATTGGTGATGTACAAGTCTTTGGGTCTTGCTTAATGATGGTCAAGAAAAGTAATAATTTTGCATCCTAAAACCAGCTACAACGTTGCTTTATATGCCATGATTGTGTTTCTTCCTAATCCACGGCTGACAGAGAGAGATTATTCCAATTCCAAAACAAAAGCAGAAGGAAAGATGAGAGAAGTTTTCAATAGCCGACAAAAAGAGGCCTGAGCGGGTTCCTGAATAATGCGCGACGGGAAGTTCATGGTTAAATTAATAAAATCTTGTTTAATAAATGAATAAAGTTTAAAAGTCTAAACTTAAGATTATTATTTTTAATAACTTTATATAAATTATGAATTTTAATTTAACCAATAAACTATAATTATATATTGTTTTAGTTATTAGCATCACAGTTTGTAAAAATTAATAATAAAAAATATAACTAAATATACATATTTATATATTACAAATGTATTATCTTAATTTTTATTGACATTAATTTAAAATTTTATAAAAAATATATGATATAAACTTTAGTTAATAAACAAATTTCAAAATAAATTTATCTAATCCAATAAAAGTGACTTGACTTGATGACTTCAAAATGTTAGACTAATATAATATCTCAGTTATGATGGGTGGAGGGTGTGTGTCACTTCACTGTCACTTGCTTGCACCACTTTTAGTTGTGATGGCAACAGCAATTGGTTTAAAATGAGAAACAATGACCACAACCACAGAATCTTAATCACTATTTTGATTTGGATTAGTGCCTGATGCCTCTCCCTTGACGCTGATAATTTATTTAATTCCTGGTATTATTTTACATGTTTTGTTGGTAATTTGGCATGGTAGAAGATAAGGCTTATTTATAAAGTTTTATAATTTATTATTATTATTTTGAATTTTGCTTCCCAATTTATAAAGTATCGAGAATTTTATTTCAAGTAAAAGAATTGTCACATTTAAAATATTTCATTAATTTTTTTTTCCTTTAAACCGTTATAATTAAGACAATTTTGTTTTAAATGTGAGTTTTTCCATAATCTAATAGAGGAAAAGAATAATATATTTTTAGCTCAAATCAACAACTTTTGTTATTTGCAATTTTTTATATAATGTCAATAACAATATTTGAAAGTAAGACTTGGTGTAAACTATCCGAAACTTCTCTAGTCCTTGTTCTCCAACATGTTACAACTCACGTGTATCATTTCCGAATTTTATTCTCTCATAAAGTCTTGATTTTAATGGATTTTGCCATTGCCAATTTTTTTGCTTTGCTTTCCATCATCAATTGTATTGAATTTCCGATGAGAATTTTTTAGTGTTGATATATTATTAGTGGCCCGAGAATGCTTGGCTTTTCCGTTCACTGGGTATTAGAATTTGTGCGCCTACCAGTCCATGAACAAAACCAACAAAACCAACATATACCAGGCCCAACAGAAAGGCCACCATACAGAGAGAAAAGAAACAAGGCTTGCTTACTAGCTAGTTACTTTTCATTTATTTTAATTACTAAACATATCATATAGTGAAAATTATTATATATATTTAAGTTTTATATTAACTGTGTAGGATACAAACATTCATCGAATTTTAAAAGAAATTACCATTTCAGTATTATATATAATTATTTACATATTTAGCAACAAAAAATAGCTTTATATTTAATGAAATTTATTTAAATTAATTATACAAAATGTTTAATCCAGAATATAATGATGAATATAATTTTTCATATAATTTAAATATTGAGTATAAATTATCAACTTAAATATTATAAATAATATAGAATTTTGAGTGACTTCCTTATTTCTATGTTAAAATGATTAAATGTATATTACATACTGAAATTTAATTGTTATTTTAATTTTGAAATATGAATTGATAAAATAATCAAACATTTTACAATAATATTCTAAATATAAAAAATTGATTTTTTCATAATATTTTGAATAATGTAAATTATAGAAACAATCAAACTAAAAAAATTAAAATAAAATATTAGTTTAAAAAATTGCTTATTTTTTTTACTTTTATTTTCTAAGTAATTGAGTTAAATAATATGTGGATTTTAAAGTAACTCATACAATAAATAGATTAAAATATTTTATTACATACGTAGTTATATGACAATATAATATATTAAATAAAACAATAATAGTTGAGTTGAGAATTACAATAACAATTATAATAACAATAGAGTGTGTGTGTGTGTGTATTAAAATTTGAATTATAAAATAAATATTTTCACAGAAAAATGTTCAATCATAAAAAAGATATGTATAATGTGTGTGTAGATGGGTGGATGGCTGTGGGTAAGTGGGTGGGTGTTGATTTTTATAACTATACCAAAAACCTAAACATGCCTATTAATGCTTGAATTATAAAATAAATATTTTTCCAGAAAAATGTTCAATCATAAGGAATATATGTATAATTAATCACGATGAAATAAAAAAAAAAATATAAGTTCAAATATAATTGATTTATAATTAAAAAAAATTGTGATTATTTAAAATAATTTCCATTTAAAATTAAAAAAGTTTTAAAAAATAACACGTGTGTTAGTTGTCTAGGGAAGAGTAAAATATTAATATATTAAATTACTATAAAAAGAGTGTAGTTTATTTTTCATATTGAAACACAATAAATAGTAAAAATAGGATTAAAAAGTGTAAATAACATGGGGCTGCCTTATCTGTAAATAATAAGAGCAGCCCTCACATATAGAGTTCTTCCACTGAACTCCCATGACTAAAGATTTCCTTGATACGTAAAGCAGCTTTTAGCTAGCGAAATGGTTTCCATATGTTTAAATTGTCCGTTCAATGTAAGTAGCTATCGGTGATCCCATTGGTAAGGAATAAAAAACTAGGCTATACATAAGTGTTTAGTCATATACCATCCTAGCTTTGAAAAACCCATGACCATATGCAGCAAATTAAGAAGTAATAGAATAATCAAGCATGTACAAAACGAAGCTTATTTTATTTCATATGCAGTACAAAACTTCTTACTTTATTTTTTCAGATAGTCTAGTTATTTGTGTGTGTGTTATTTTCGGAGTTTTATAAACTATTACTGTACGTATAATGAAGTTGATTCTACATGCATGTGTCTTGTACATTTTTAAGAAAAAAAAATGAGAGAAATTGATGGTCCTAAGGCCTAGGAAAATTAATGATCACAAAGTAACCCCAGAATGCCTGGTGTAGCACGTATGACAGCCTCATTTATCACGAGCACACCATGCCTGGTAGTTTAAATGATTGAGTAAAGAACTCCATGTGTGTTTGGTTGGAAGAGCTTAAACGGTAAGAAGAAAATATATGTATATACTCTCTTTTTATTTATTTTAAAAGCAGGAAGTTTGTGTGATTGGTGTATCTCTTTGGAGTTTGGAGTACTCATGGTACGTACTATTGCTGGTAATAAAATTCTGGTTTTACAGATTAAAAAAATAGAGTTTAGCAGATTGATAACCACAGCCACGAAAGGAATTTAATCAATTCTAGCAGAGAGAGGACAAGTAAAAGAAAAAAAGAAAATCATTTCTAAAGGCAATATTCGATTGCACGTCAACCACGAATCAATCATAATGTATGATGTACCATCTATTCTTATTTTGTTATAACACAAAGGCACAGATTTAGAGGGAGACGTGCAGGTCCCAGCTCCTTCCCTTTATATATATTTAAGTTGGTTAATATAAAATTAATTGTACACTATGATTATTATAATAATTAAAGTTAGTTAGTGTACCATTGTATAAAATTTTATTTATTGTTATTATTGTAATTAGTGGAGAGAGGCACCTGGTGTTTTTTTTTATCTATTTTAATTAAAATAGAAAAATAGAAATTGAAAAGTTAACAACATAAGAATAGTGGATAATTATTAGGAGAAAAATAATAAAAATTTAAAACTAACAAAAAATAAAATCATATGGTGAAAATTATATACCAAATGAAAATGTTTCCTTTTTTATTAGTATAGATGATGAATGTGATAATTAGTGTAAAATTGATGGTATATTTATTATTTTATTATGATAACAATTAAAATTGTAATCAATTAAAAAATAGTTAAAATTTTATTATAAAATAATTGTTATTTAAACAATTTGTAAATATTTTTTAAAATTATTATTTATTAGAAATAAATATTTAAATAATTACAAAAGATGAAAAAAAAAATCAAATCCCCTTTAATAGATTCCAAATTCATTCCTATAGTATGTTCACAAACTTCATATATATATATATATATATATATATATATATATATATATATATATTAATCATGCGACAGAGTCCTGTTTGATTTGTTCTTGTTGACGTTTTAGTAAAAGTAGGTTTTTATTTAATTCTCATTTTATATCAACGGAGAGTTAAATGTTTTTTTTTTTTTTAATTCTACCCATAATTAACGAGTAATCAAAGATTTTTTAACACCGTATTGAATACGGTAGTATGGAAATAGAAAAGATATAATAAGAAAAATTTCGTGAAAATTGTACCACTCATTTTCCTTCTCAATCTTTATGTCAAAACTAATAACTACACTTTTTTTTCACTGCAGCTTATAACTACACTTTTTTTTTTTTACTGCAGCTTATAACTACACTTAAAAATGACGGACTATATATATTATTTTGTAATCAAATTTAATCCTATGTGTTTAAACAATATAATTTCAGATTACGCGTTCATTAAGTGAATGATTAATTTACCTCCCAAAAATGGTATGCGTTATATATTATTTTGGTTGAATTGTGTAATTTAAATTTCAAATTATTATTAGGATTTGTTAGGTTGTTAGAGTTTTTTATTATTCTATTTAAATAGAAATTAAGATTAATTATTATTCTGTATTATTAGGAGGTCGTTGAACTGCTCTTATATATTACGTTGAGGGAAAATATATGAAAGAGAACAGATGAATGAATGATTAGGAATTATTTAACATGGTATAAGAGTCAGTTCCCTCCATGAATGGTTCCCTCCATCCATGAATTTTCTTTTTCATATTCTCAAATTTTCATCTCTATTTTTCTTCCCGTATCAATACTTACATTTCACTTTTATTTCTCCTCATATAACATTCGTATCTTCGGTCCCGGCTTGAATCCTTGCTCGTATCTTAATATTCTTCTCAAAAATAACACAAACGGCATAACATAAATCCATTTTGAATTCTTCTCGTACCTCAGTATTGAAGCCTCCATGCACATATTCCATTTGAAGGTCATTGATGTGAAGCTTGTTCTATTGTTCTAAATCCTTCACAGACCAACCCTGAAGTCTATTGACATGAACATGCGATTGTTCTAAATCCCTTTCTCGTATCTTAATTCTCCATGCACGTATTCCATTTGAATGTCATTGATGTGAAGCTCGTTGCACTGTTCTTAATCCTTCACATACCATCCTTAAAGTCTATTGACATGAACATATTATTGTTTTGAATCCCTTCCCTATCTCAATTTTCTTTTTACCTCACATAACCGAAACATATGATGTGGACTATCCTAAAACACATCTGCTAATCAAAATCATTTATGGAAGCATGACCGATATTCATGCACCAACTTGAGGGAGAGTGTTGAATTGTGTAGTTTAAATTTCAAATTATTATTAGGATTTGTTAGGTTGTTACAATTTTTTACTGTTATATTTAAATATGAATTAAGATTAGATCAGTTTGTTATTATTCCGTATTATTAATTGGTTGTTGAACTGGTCTTATATATAAGAACAATAGGTTTGAGTATAAATATATGAAAGAGAACGACTTAATGAATGAAACGAATTAAGAATTATTCTTCCAATTTATGTACATCTACTTTTTAACATATATGACGACTTAATTTGTTGGCATAACACTTTCCTGGATTTTATATATATATATATATATATATATATATATATATATAAAAAGTACTTGTTAATGCTTGTGCACTTGAGCAATCTTAAGAAAACATTAACATATATGGCAAATAAAGTATTTTCTTATAAAAAAAATTAATACGGTATGGCCACATTAATTAGTAAGATTCAATATAAAACTTTCCAAAGAATTAATATTGCGAGGCCGAAAAAATGGAAAGATCTGTTTAACCCTTATTGATAGCTATGTTACTCAAAATAAGCCACTTCATGGTAAATTCACTACAATCCATGGATCTTAATTGTGGTCTATATTGTTATTGTTAACTACATATCCATTAATTCAATAACGTATTTCTTTCATTTTCTCAATAAATGGAGGAAGGTTTTCAAAATAGCTATGTGGAAGAGAAGAGGACTACACAAGCATGCAATATCCCTAAACTTCTAATCAAGATTATATGGTAGTCACTCAAAGCACAACATGAAATCGAAAATAGTTTTGACAACTATGACATGAACAAGGGTCGTGTCACTTAACATGCTTGAAAAAAACTACGTGGCTTCATTTCATCATACTACAATATTGCGTGTGAAGCTTGTTTTACTCTTGTCTGTGATGTAACTATGTGACACCTAGTCAGAACTCAGCACGTGCCTTACTTGCTCAGTAGGAAAGAGTTGAATAATACTTGTTTGAAACACAGTTCTTGACTTCTTGGTTCCCTCAATTCGAAATTTAACGTTGCACGTTTCAACGGTTGGACCACGACTGAGTTTTCGACTTTATCACGTATATAGACACTCCTTCACGTAAAACTGCACCTGTCTATTATAAAGGTATGAGTTGAAAAGTGCTTGAAATTTTGTATCTAATTAATTTTATTATTTCACAAGAAAGTCAAGTAACTATAAAGATCCTGCTGAGATGATCTAAGATTTAAATTTCAGTCTATTATATCTAACATTTTTAATTTTTTTATCATCCAAATAATTAAAGTACTGTATTCATATTAAAAAGATCAAACATTTATTTCAATTGCAAACTATTAATGTATTAACATTAATTAACATTGAAACTCTTGTAATCGCAACGTAAACATTTAAGATAATACATTACGCCAATACAAACTTGGTACCTATTATATGTAGTTGCGTGGTGTTAGCAAAATTGGCTTGACTATAAAGACATCTATGGATTAAAATTTTAAAAGATAATTTTAATATTTTCTTTTTTAGTTTTTTTTATTGTGTGTAACATTGCACACAATATAATTAATTAATTACTTAATATTATCCCTTTTTAAATTAATACTTATTTTTAATGATTTTTCTAACATGTGGAACATTACACACCATAAGAGAATAGAATGATGATAGTGTTGAATTAATATTGGATTGTCATTGGTTAACACAATATTAGATGATAATTACTTAATGACGACATGAATCAAAATCAGTCACTTTAAAAGAGTAGAGATCTAAATTGAAAAAATAAAAATTAAATTAAATATCAAAATATTCATAACACTTAATAACATATTAAAAGAGTTTAATGAAATTTTATTAAATTAATGCGTGTAGAAAGCACCAGCACGTGGCGATAAGTGTCACATGACAATAATGAATGTGTGAAAAAGTGTAAAAAAAATTAAAGATAATAACGTGGATCGATAGTATTAATGCTGTCAAAATGGAACAACCGCAGTTAATTTGTCTTTATTTCGGAAAGAAATTCAAAGAGTAATGCATGATACAAAATGGTAAAAATAAAAACAATTTCATAGCAATATCGGAGCTAAAACAATAAAACAAGCGTTTAGTTCACTTTATTGAATGAATGTGCGTTAGTTGTTATTTTTTTTATTTGCATTTATCTTAAATTTTTATGAATAAAAAAATACTAAAAAAACAAAATGTAACTTATGTTATTTTTATGTTAACTAATTAAGGAAAAGACAGACATTTCATATCTATTTGTATTCTTATTTTTTTGGTGAATATTGAAAAGAAGAAAAAAAGAGGAAGATTGAATAGATGATAAAATTGCACTTGCTAAACACGAAATTAATCTTTTGAATGATACTTCTGGTACCTTTGTTTCTTTAATATATATCTTTGTTGGCCGATAAATTTTTTTTATGCCTTATATATATATATATATATATATATATACTTATTCTTAGTAATTAGTAGTAATATTTTTGTTTTTTTTTATTAGTAAAGGGTAAATTAATATATCAATAATCACACAGGTACCAGAGGTACCTCGTCAAAATACAAGAGTTGTAGAAGATACCAAATTACACTATAGAAAGATTGAAGAAACCTTACCCTTCATAACTGAGTTCTAACACATATATAAAATACTCTAGTTGTATACCTACCCAACGCATGACCAAAAGAGTACATGCTTTCATAGAAACAAGTAAGCTCAAAATAAAAGAATCATTTTGTCAAACATAGTAATGGTTGCATTGCTCAGTTTATTCATTATGCCAAAAATTCTTTAGCCTTTGAAGATAGTCGCATCCATGATATTACTTTAATCAACTCCACCACTTTGTCTAGTTCTGGATTTTCTTCTTTAAAAATTACTGCATTCCGATGTATCCAAAAGCGACCTCACAACTGCAAACCAAAGAGTCTTCCACCAAAGATTGGTCCTCCGCTTGACCCCATGAAGCCTGAAATGCTGAAAGTGTTGGCGCGGATCATTATGGAACGCTCCTTCTACCCCTGACCACTTAGCACACATATTCTAGACTTGAATAGCAAATCTGCACTCAAAAAACAAATGCTGCACTGTTTCCACTAGTTGTGAGCAGAACAAACACATGGAGTTTCCATCCGTGAGATTTATATTCCGCTTCCTTAGATTATCTTTTGAAAGCAGCCACATTTGATGGCACAACAGATTTTCACACACTACTAAAGGTCCTCCCATCCTCCTTTGAAATATCTTGATGAGATATGATTTTATACGCTTCCTTTACAGTGAATTTTCCTTCACCGTTTGACTTCCAAACCCAGTCGTCATTTTGATATTGTTTTAGTTATAGCTGCCTAATGTCCTCCATAAAATTGTCCCCTAGTGATTTTTGGTAGTAATATTTTCGGTAGCTATTTTTTTTTTTCCTCAGCAATATTAGAAAGATGTTCATTAAGATAGAGAATCAAGGGTACCCACCCTTACAGAAGAAAGTATCCTTATATGTATACATATATGAAAAGCGTATATAAATCAGTCGTCTTACGAACCCGTCCCTGAAAAGACCTGATCAAATAAGACTCAATCCTGTTCAACGGCCAGCAAATAAAACAAATATTGAAAATCGTTGGATGCTTTCATATGGTTGCAGCTATTAGTACTTAGTTGTATAAACAAATCTTCATATCCTTTGCATTAGCAACAACTCGGGGTTTTATAATTTTTTTAAATCTTAAATGACTATTTCCAGGCTAGTACTCAGTAAAAAGAAAACAAAAGTACAAAAAGGGATTTTTCCAAGCATGTTATTAAAATATTTATTCGTTAATTTACTCCAATTGAGTCAGCAAAAGAATAATGGACTCTCTCGAATTATTTTAAATATTGTAGTATTGAACAACTCTTGGAAAAATTCAATTGTAGTACACATTAAAAATTTAATATTTTTACACCACTTTTTAATTAAGTATTAATAAAATAATACCCCAACACATTTCTTTAACCGAAATAAAAGTGTGAAAATAATGTAGAGATTTTGATGTGTAAATATTATTTCCCAATTAAAATCTAATATAGCAATGAATTATAATGCTACATACATAGACAAAAATAACTAGAAGTTTGACACATTTTCACTCACAAAATCTTGGTTCACGTCAAATTAATCCTTTCCCACTAATATAAATGCATGTAAAAGCCTTACAAGAAAGCATGAGGTAGAAAGACAGATAGAAGAAAGGTCGTTGAGTTTCGTGCACGGATCTATATTTAAAAAAAATAAGAATAACATTACTCTATTTATACTACATAACAATACCACAACCTTCCAAATAAAACATATAGCCATTTTTATAGTTTCTGGTAAAAGTGTTTATTATTTAATTAAATAGACATTTTATAATTTTTAATGTATAACATTAAATAGCTCTTATATATTTTAAGAGATGTATAAGAAACGGTTTTGATAAATTGTGCTTAAGAAAATAAAAATTATTTTTAT
Organism: Glycine tomentella; assembly: GCA_007407185.1. Lineage (NCBI taxonomy): Eukaryota > Viridiplantae > Streptophyta > Magnoliopsida > Fabales > Fabaceae > Glycine > Glycine tomentella. The sequence continues at coordinate 175,780 of PYAF01002706.1, read as the reverse complement.
TAAAGATAAGTATATAATCTTTAATAATATTAAAATATTAAATATCGTAAACTTCTGATGGAGAATTATCAACAAATATCTGCGGTGAGAAGTAGGAACAGAGAATAGCCGAAGCTGGCTTTCAAGTTTTAATATTAATGAATATAAAATTCAACAACCATATACCAATCAGTTTTGTCGTGATCAATTAGTAAATATTATTTTAAAGAAAGAAGAAAGATGGTATTTAAAAGGAGGGCAAGGGTGTTGGGAACCTAATTAAGGTGTTCTGCTTCCTTTCAGAGGTAGCTAGAGAACCTTCGATCTGAAGATGGGAAGAGCTCCTTGTTGCTCTAAAGTAGGGTTGCACAGAGGTCCATGGACTCCTCGAGAAGATGCATTGCTCACCAAGTATATTCAAGCTCATGGAGAAGGCCAGTGGAGATCACTACCAAAAAGAGCTGGTAATAATAATATACTATATTAATTTGCTGCCCATTCATTTCTTTACCCTAGTCAGCTACCTCTCTATATATGATTCCTCCTCTTGATCACCTTTCCATGTTTAATCTGGCTTCCTAATCTTCTGATCTCGTATTATGTTCTTGATTTGTTTTTATTTTTGGTGCACATGTTCTTCATTTGTTTGTCTCTTCTTTATCAATCATATCCTATATATTATTCATAAATTAACATCTTCATATTTCTTTTTTCTCTTTTCAATCTTTATTATTATTTTTGTTGTTGTGATTGTTATCGTCAAACTTTTGTTATATAATATGTTTGTGAGTTTGTGTAAAGGGCATCTTTCTTTCTCCCTTATACCATTACATTTGATTGTCTTTATTGTATTAAATTCTTAGCTTACCTTTTTTATATTCATTTATCATATCATTTTTCAAATCTATTATTATTCTTTTCCATCTCTTCATATCAAAAGATTAATATTTTTATTATATGTACAGTTCCATTATTTGAACGTATAAAATATATCATTTATGTATAATATTATTTATTCACTTGATAGAATTGCTTTTTTATATTATCATTCAGTCATTATAATAAATTATTGATTTTTATAGTAATTATTTTAAAATTAAATTAATAATTATTTCTACAATATATATAAATAACAGTTAATAAAAATTAAACTCTTTATATAATAATTCCTTTATCTCTTTTTTTTTATATATATAATTGAATTATACATGTGTATCAAAAATATTCGTGGGGCCAAGGTATCCCATGATAGCTGTCAAAAAAATTATGTTTCCTAAGATTTTAATTCAAGTTGTCTCCTTATAGAATTCAATGTGAAAGACATTTTTATGAAAATATATTTATCTTTAGTTAACCATATATTTTATCTATCTTAATTTTCATTTTTTACTATTTCAAGTAAAACATTAAATATTATAATATTTTTTTAAAGTTTTCCATACATAGATATTATTTATTGTAATAAAAAAATACTAAATTAGTTAAAAAAACAAAGTAATGTTTTTGAAACATCTTCTGTGTTAATTAACTCTACTTGAGCTTTATTTTAATGTAAACATGGTAGATTTATAATAACTACAGAGTCCTTTCATTTTCTTTTTTCAGTAAGATAAAATTAATTAATCATGGTTATTGGTTGGTGCTTGGTGCAGGGCTTCTTAGATGCGGAAAAAGTTGCCGACTGAGATGGATGAACTATCTGAGACCAGATATAAAGAGAGGAAACATAACCCCAGAAGAAGATGATCTTATAATTAGAATGCATTCGCTTTTAGGAAATAGATGGTCCCTCATCGCGGGAAGATTACCAGGACGAACAGATAATGAGATTAAGAACTACTGGAATACCCGTCTCAGTAAGCTGAGAAATCAAGGAACAGATCCAAAGACACACGAGAATTTAACTGAGGCACCAGAGAAGAAGCGTAAAAAGAAGAATAAGCAAAAGAATGAGAATAACAAAGGGTCAGAGAAGACTTTAGTTTATCTACCAAAACCCATAAGGGTTAAGGCTTTATCGTCATGTATACCCAGAACGGATAGCACCTTAACCCTTGATTCCAATTCAGCAACTGCATCAACTAGCGAAGAGAAAGTTCAAAGCCAAGAAGCAGAAGTAAAAGAGGTGAACATGGTTTGGGGGGTAGGTGATGATGCAGACAATGGTGGGATTGAAATTTTCTTTGGTGAAGGCCATGACCTAGTCAACAATACTGCCTCTTACGTGGAATGCTATTCTGATGTTCACACTGATGATCATGGTACGCTAGAAAAGCTCTACGAAGAGTACTTGCAGCTCTTGAATGTTGAGGAGAAGCCAGATGAATTAGATTCTTTTGCTCAATCTTTATTGGTGTAAATGTACAAATAATGGTCCAAATATGGTTTGAACAAATAAAATAAAGTTTGCTCTAGCTAGCACATGAACAATATTGTACATATTATTTATTCCTTAGATTATTAATTAGTATCAATTATTTAGAATACTTTTTAAATTATTAAATATCAATTATGAAGATTATTAATTTAATTATAACATTTAATTTATTGATGAAATTATATTTAGATTTTTTTTATATTTTGAATCGGTCGTGATGACTGAGTCTTATCACTCTTAAATGTTCGTTGAGAGGTTTTTACTCTCATTTAATGTGACTATAAAACAATTTTATCAAATATTTAGATAATCTTTCTCTCACGTATCGTCAATTTGTCTTCGTGTTTTCTAACAACTATTGAACAACGATTAGCCCCCAATCTCTGTTTTCAGATACATAATTTTAGTCTTCATTTTCTTAAATTTATATAATCGAGCGCGAATATTATAATATCTATTTATATGTTTATATATTGATATACGTATATGAATTTAATTTTTCCATTGAAGTGTTTATCTATACCTTTATATCCTTTCAAAAAATAATGTTCTTTGACGGCAACTATATGTGAGATATAAGTATATGAATTGAATTTTAATATATATATATATATACTATTAATTGAGATTTTTATAGTCAAGTTATTAGAAATTATCCTAATTAATATGATTGTAAAAATTATTACAAAAAGTAAATAGTTAAGGTTTTCTAACTTACTAAAGTAAAAATAAAATTAAATAACTTAATCAATTCTGATTGGCGAAGGATGAAGGACTGAAGGGAGAAGAGATGAGAGAAAGGTCTCAAGTTTTAATAAAATTAACATTTATTGAAAGTAAAAAAATCAAAATATATTGATGTAATTTTCTATATATATACTTAAAGTTGATTAATTACATATTTCAATTATAATAATCCCCTTAAATAAAGTTTATTGATTTGATTGAAGGGAACTAATACTCTTTTTTTATCTTAGCTAGCATACCGTTAGTCATTTAGTCAGTTGATAACAATATCTGTACAAAGGGCAAAGCTTTTAGGACAGCTCTTCCTTGGTAGTTTCACTTTGATGAGATTGTTTAATCCTATTTTTCTTGAGGTAAGTCAGACAATATCCCATTACATTTAGATCGATAAATGACTTAATCAAAGATCATTAATTCGATAAATGCATATCGTGCATATAATAAGTATTTTATATTTAAGTTGTTTCAAATTACCATGCAAAAGAAAACATTTAAATTATTTTCTTATATAAGTCATCAGATGTTCTCACGAGCCATCCTATAAAATTAATTAAAATAAACTGAACGACGTGACTTATATGCTGTAAGTTATTTTTTATAAGTTTTTCTAATATTTATTTTATCAGATAAATCGATTAAGTTGTAATACACCGTAAGTATAATTTTCAATTGTAAAGAAAGATCTCTTAGTATGTTAGAAAGTGAGATGTTTGAAGCTTAGCTTCTCACGTGCTTACCTTCTAGTCCCCTCATCGTTAGAATTTAGAGACACAATAACGCAATTTACACCATAATTACTCTATACAATTTTGGCACTATACATTTTTTTAAATGACAAGTATTTTTTATAAGGGATAATTCTGATCTAGTTTTGTAAGATTATTATAAATAATATTCATAAAAAATGTTTAATGTAACTGTAAATCAATATTCAAATTTGAAAATTCTGATTAAGTTGAAAATCAGTTAATTCTAATTGATCCTATATATTACTGACACACACACATATATATATATATATATATATATATATAGTTTGCATGTAAAATAAATAATGTTAAAAATATTTATGAAATTCGAAAATACTTAACTAAAGTAGGTTTAACTTTAAAAATTAAGACATTTCAGTGTTGTTTACATTCAAGTTCCGAAGAAAAAAATAATACAGACACTCTTAGACATATATAACTGAATTAGATTTATAATATTTGAATCTTAATCAGACATGTAACTTTAAAAATTAAGCTGGAACGCACGTGGTGTTGTTTTGTTCATTATTATTAATAAGATTCAATAATATATATATATATATATATATAATTTTTTGTATATATATATATATATATAATTACAAAATGTGTAATTTTTTTAAACAGTGTCTACTTAAATAATATTCCTTGTAGTAATTGTTTTATCTTAAAATTACAATAAATCATGTATCAAGTCTATATATGTTTTTATAAATTTATAAAATTGTAATTGTAATAAAAATGCTTTTAAATATCAAAATAATTTAAATATTTAATGAAAAAACTTATTTTCCAAAGTTGTAAGATAATGTAAAGTTTTACAATAAATTATACATCAAGCCTATATATGTTTTT
>PYAF01002706.1:155236-170973 GCA_007407185.1 Glycine tomentella | reverse complement strand
TAATTAATATTTATTTATTTTAAAAATTAGATCGAGGGAGAAAAAAAAAACAAAATATATCCTTTTCTTTTTTAAATAAATCTTTTAATTATTTTTTATGAATGATGTAAAAAATTAACGTTTTGTATAGTTTTAAAAAGAACCAATTTAAAAATTTAAATCTTTTATCAACTATAAAAAAAATTCTAAAAATTAACATTTTAGATCGATTAGAACCGATCTAATAAGTTATCTTATAGAACAATTACAAAAATATCAATCATAAAAGTTGATATTTTAGATAGACTATTAATCGAACTAAAAGTCATGACTTTTTATATTACTTGAATAGATAATAGTCCTATGTACAACCAATCTAAAAATCATTTTTAACTTATCCAAAAATTCTTTTTGTAGCAGTAAAAATGTCATTTTAAAATAAATAAATATTAATTAGTTAAAAAAATACTACAAAAAATCATCATAAAAAGACTTTTTAAATCAATTATTTAATGACTGATATAGAAAATAACTTTGGTGACAATTTTAGATTTATTCTAAATTCAGAAGCGGCCTTATATGTGTTTAAGAATGGACAAGTACACCCCTCATTTTAATAAACTCACCTATATTTATGTCAAAATTTTATATTGTACACCCCTAATTCTATATATTTACACATTTTTACTTATTTTCATAAGAAGATAAATAAATATATAACCTTTTTTCAATATTTATATATTTTTTATATGTTTGAATTCATTATTTCTTTTTCTCACTTTCCTTATATGTTTATCATTATTTTATTTACATCCTGATTTGAAAGCTTATTTTTATCTTTTCACCAATAAAATCAGTAGATTTTGTTGTTTATCCCACACGTTTTATTTTAACATTTTATCTCTTACTCCCTCTATTTTTTTTCTCACATGTTTCTTTCCTCTGCCGCTCTTGTTTCCTTTTATGACGCTTTGATCCTATTTTATATTGTACACCTAAGAAACTTGATTCATGACTTGTTAATTCGCTTTCATCTCGCATAGATATATTTTAATTTGATAATTAAGTGCTAACAACTCTTCCTTAAAATTATGATTTTAACATTTATTTTTATTTTCATATACATTAATGACAGATTTAGAATAAGATAATTGTCTAAATTTTATTGGCTAATTGCAGTTGAAATTGTTTAATAAACCTACTTTTATCTTGGATCAATTAGACAAACCCTCATATATATAGTAATTTTTATTATTTTTTTAAAATATATTACTTCCATTGACTTTGGATCTTAATTAAATCTGTCACTAGTTTCACATTTTAAAAAGCATTTTTACATCAATTAAAATTAGAAGCAAAGTAGAAAAGTTTTCTTACGTTGATTAAAATTACAACTGATATAAAAGGAGTTTTCTTAAATATGATATAAGCTTTATATTTATGGTCTAGGATCGTGAGTATGAAGATCTTTCCCCTCAACGCCACTGGCCTCGATCTTTCCCTTGATGCTGGCATCGCCAGCGGACACCTCGCGTGCCTAGCCTCCCCGACGATGATGCTTACGTGGTTAGCGTATATTTGTGTTCCACTGGGAACAGTTCGATTCTCCACCACTTAATTTGTACTATTTTTGTTCCATTTGATTTATCAGTACTATTCAAGTTTATCCAAACACAGGCCAATCCAAATCTGTTTGTGATGGAAGTTGGAAGCGCTGACTTCACCTCGCAAAAGGCAAAAATGGCATATGCCTTCTCCTCCGTCGAGACTCTCTTTTGTCGTCGCCTCATCGCCCATCGTCCCTTCTACCCCTCTCCCCTCGAGTCTTACTTTCTCTCCATCCATATTTTATCTTCAACAAGAGTGTGTTCAATCACATTTTTTAATTGTTCGTGTTAGACTTTTTAAACATAGCGCTGACATCGAAAGATGTTGTTGCATAGCGATTCCTAAAGCCTGAAATCTTCGCCGCAATTATATTTCTACTTGTTTTTGTTTCTCAAGCTGCTGCCGTGAAGATGTTGAAGGAGTTTAGAATGTGGCACCGCCACTGAAACTTCTTTCTTTTCTTTTTTAATCTTTTTTAGGTGTATCATCTATTTTGGGTTACCACAGTTGTGAATTTATGTTTTGTGAATAGTTGTATGCAAGTTTTTGCATCGGTTAATACTTGTAATCAATGTAGAGAGTGATATTTTTACATCAGTTCAATATCAGATGCAGACATTGGTTGAATCTACATCTATTTTATAACCAATGAAAAATTCGTATTTTAATCAATGTAGGATATCTTTTATGTAGTGATATTTTGTTGAACAAGGCTGAACCGATAATCTATCAATTTTAATTAAACTTAACTCTGACCCCGTCTAAATTAAGACACCAAAAGAAAAATAAAAGCAATTAATAAGCTATCATTCACCGAATTGACATCCTGAAAACAAACAACAATAAACGAAATAACACATAAATAAGTACGCAAAGTTGGTAGCACGATGCTATACAATATATGCAGGCACCAACAAATTTGTGATTAAAAATAAGTTTGTATTACCATCTTTTGTACCTTCAATTAACTAAAAGTGTAAGAAAATCTCAGCACGAATTTTATTAAGTTTAATTTTTATATATTATAAAGATATAATATTTTTATACATATCTTTAGGAAATTTTGATTACAATATATGTGATCTTATTTATCAATATCTTATAGTTATAAGACAACACCTTCTTAGAAATAAAATTAGTGTATATTAAATGTTGTATATAAAAATTAAAGTCGATTTTATTATGAATTTCAGTATTCATAAGAATGATTCTGTATACTAATAGGCTCACACAACACCTTCTTAAAAGCTTTAAAGAAGGAAAAGCAAAGAGAAAGACTAGAGAGCACTGAATTTATCTAAACAACTAGACCTCTTCACGAAAAACATTTACTCAACCAAATAATTATTCCCTTCGTTCTACAATAATTATCATCGTGTAAGAAAACAAAATTCAAAATAATTAACATTTTAGATTTTTGATGCAATATTAATTATTTTTTATTTATATTCTTTATAATATTAATGATGAATAACAAAATTAAAAATAATAAATAATGATAAGCTTAATTTTATAAAATATTATGATCTCTCATTAATTTATTAGTTTTTTAAAATTTATGTAAAAAAAAAAATCTAAGACGACTAATTATAATTATAATAGTACGGAGAAATAGTTTCTTACGCATGGAATCAACATTGGTTACCATGTTTCCTATTGTACGTGGAGGGTTTGCATCGATAGACAATTCCAAGAATTAGACGTGATGTCCTTTGTTAGCAAGGGTGTAGTTTCTTAATTTTCTATTCTGATTCCCCCACCCAAAATTAATATTTATCATTACAATAAAAATTTATGCTTTTTAATTCATATAATTTATCATTTCCTAATATCCGTGTAATATTAAAAAGTTAACCTAACTCGTGGAAAAATTCGAAATTCGTCCAAGTATATATGCCATTCCCACTAACCTGTAATAGCAAAGACTTGCAGATTGAAGATGAGATGTCTATATGCGTAACTGATTGAAGTTGATCTAATTAACATGACTGGCACCTAGCTTGCCAGCACCGACAACAAAGGTTTAATTAATTAAACCACTTTATTTGGAAGATTTTTCTTCATATATATATATATATATATATATATATATATATATATATATTTCGCAGTTGTGGTCCACTGCAGTCAAAGCCTGGCTGTGATGGAATAAACACGTAAGATAGGTACAATAAAACGCAACCAGTCAAGCAAAGCTAGCTAACGTTTTTGTTTGTTCTTTTCAATTTCAAGAAATGAAGTCACTGAAAGGAACATTAAAGAAATTCACATGTTCTATCGCAATATGTTTAGACGTTTTACACTTCCTACTTTGAATTCTCTGATGTTTATTTGACGTACGTATATATGTCCAAAATTCAGCGGATACAATACGTTATATCATATAGATATTAAAAAGAAGACCTAAAAAAATAAAAAATAAAAATAAATCAATTGTTTGTAATTGATTAGAGTTAATTACATTAATTCCCCATGAGGTTTTTTAGCTTAATATACTATACCCCTCTCTTTAAAATTCCTACAAAACCCCCCCTTAATTTTTCACTTGTTATTACACTTGCTCTACTTACACTTAAACGTCGTTTAGATCCTTAACTGGAACATGTCATGTGTGTGACATATGACTTTTAATGAATTTTTTTGCCCAAAAAGACCTAATCTTCCTCGTAAAAATCTGGGCAACTTCAATGCAGGAAAAAAAACACTACCAAGCACGAAATGAGCAGCTTCCTCGTTAATTAAATTCAACCCAGATGTTGTTATGTTACCCAAAACATCCTGAACGTTGCCAAAGTTATACCACCCATGCCATGAAATGGAATAAGCCTACCAAAAACACGAAAGCCCACCCCCTGCAATCATTTTTAATTCCTAATTTTTCTTCCCATTTCTAAGCTACCACCACACCTAAAAAATTCAATCAATTTCAATTCGTAACTTTTCTACACATTGATCAAATTGATCCTCATCTTTCTTTAGAAACCATATCCGTACTAGTCATTAAATTCGGAGGAGAAAATAACGTATTGGCAGTGTTGGGAGTGGTGCCAGTGTTAGAAACAAAATTAATTGACTATATTGATAGAGCAGGAAACTAAATTGGCTTTCACAATATCACCAAATTGAAGACTTACTAGTGCATTGCGATTCTGAGAATGCAATGCATCCCCATTCAAATCTGAACGCAAAATCCAAAATGAACCAATCTAATGTTCACGACGTGCTAATTTGCGGCAACACAAAGATCAGTGACTGGGTAATCAAAGCGGAGCTCAAGCTCCTCGAAGACGCCGCCACCCTGAAGGAGCTTATTTGCGCCTACGAAATCGCACTCGCCAGACTCTGCATAGAAATTAGTCCACTCTGACTCTCGAAATGGCGCACTCTCGTCTTCACATCTGAGTCTATGATGATGCCTAATCTAAGTCTCCCGCAGTTCGAGACTCGGCGGCCGCACCGAGTGCACCACTGCGAACATGGGGAGGCGGAAGATGCCAGCGCCGCCTCCAGTGGGGAAGATAAGCCGGAGAAGGGTTGCGGTGAGAGAAATGAACACGTACCGGCAGTCCTAATCTCTCAATGTTATTGAGAAGGGTAAATTTGGAATACCATAAAATCATATTTTATTTGTTTCTCTTTTTTTTAATAACTTAACGGAACATAAACAGTGTTTAAGACAGGAGTTTAAAAGTAACGTTCTAAAACAGAGGGATACTGAATGTAATTAATAATAAGAATAAACCTCAAGAATCAGTGTAATTAACTCAATTAATTATGATGTTTGCTCCTTCCAATGTAATTGGATTACCGTGTGTTAGGTCCACTGTCCCAACAGTGAGACTGATACAAAAGTCACAAAATGTTCTTAAGTTCTTGTCTTTTTATGTTTATTTATATATTTTTAAACATTACCGTCACCCAAAATCTGTCTTTTGTGGCCGCCTCTGCATCTTCTTGCACTTAACCTTTGAAAAGCTAGCACATTCAAAAGCTACTTCTATTATATATAACAGCTTTTCCATCTTCTCTATATATACATGTGCTAGCTTGAATATTATTACTGAGTCAAGACATTAATAGCATTATATATAGTTTGCATATCTTTGAAGATATGGGTTTCCATGGTGAGGAAAAGGCGAGCATACATCTGCAACCTTGCGCAGCTTGCAGGATGTTACGCCGCAGATGTGACAGTAAGTGCATACTGGCTCCATATTTCCCAACCAATGAGGTTGAGAAATTTGCTGGAGTGCATAGAGTTTTTGGTGCTAGCAACGTTATCAAAATGATTCAGGTCGGATATATACAGCTGCCTATACAATTAATTATATATACCCTATGCACCCATTTTGGTCGTAACCAAAGATCTATCTAATTAGATAGATATTTGATTAAAATCCTCCATATTAGTCTTATTTGACGTCTTGTTTTTGTCCAAGTAATTACTGTTTACTATTTCCCCGTTTATATTGTGATTGAACAATTGATAAATCTATGCTAGCTAATTGATACTTGTAAAATCGTACGTCGATCTACATATCATAATTAATTAACCTTATAATTAAAATCAAGTCCCCTCACTTTTGGGGCAAAAACATGTATAATTACATAAAACTTACACCAATTTTGTGTGGCTTCTTCTCACACATGAAAGTTGAAACACGATGAAATGAAAGGAACAACTTTTAATTAACATGTGTTTTGTTTGTTATTCGATCTAGATGGTTGAGGAAACAAAGAGAGAGGATGCTGTTAAAGCGATGGTGTACGAGGCGACGGCAAGGCTTAGAGACCCAGTTTATGGAAGTGCTGGAGCTATTTATCAGTTACAAAAGATGATTCAGGAACTGAAGGCACAGCTGGAGTCCATAAAAACTCGTGTGTCAGAACAAAAAGACCAGTTGTTGAGTATTCGTAACAACAACGTTAACGCTCGTGGCCACCTTGATCAATATCTATTTCCCGTCAATGTCGACCCCATCTTTGATTTGTCAGCCGACTATGATCATGATCATCTCATGGTCTCAGATCAATTTGATTTTCCTGTAGAAGGTGGTGGCTGGGTATTTAGCAATATGTCAACTCCCTCCTTATAAAACACTAGCTAGATATTAATTATTTCATATATGATATATAAATTAATGCGCACGTACGTGTGTGTAGATTCTTTAACAAAATTATTACTCCTTTGTAGACTATGAATATGAATATTACCAAGTGAGAAATGAAGGCGCGTATGAATTGATGCCAACTGCATGTACTTGAATTGAATTATCTAGCTCATAATATACACTAAGCTACGCATATACGACAGTTCTAAACTCCATATGATGACAAAAATTGTCGAATCGTCTTGTTAAAAATGACCAAATCAGAGTATATAACGTAAAATTGTTGCGTATACTTTTTATTTATTTTTATAAACATTAAATAAGTAAACATTATTGATATTTAAACATATTTATGAAAATAATAAATCATACAAAAAATCTAATCACGGTTTTGATTACAAAGTGACGTTAATTTATTTGGTTTAAATTATCCACAGTTTCATGTTTATTAGCCACAATTTTAATTGTGATCAAAATCTTTTTAACATTAATTCAAAAAATTTAAGAGGATTAAGTGAATAAACTGTAAAGACATAAGTTAAGGAAAATATAAACATACAAAGGAGTAAAATAAAAGTTATCCTAAAATTTAATTCCTGACTAATAATGTAATTCTTGATTTGATTTTCAAGTTTCAACTGTGTTGGAGGCGTGGATCTCACAAGAAGACAACAATATCTATGGAAATCCATAGAAGAAAGAGCCAATATATGGTATTTTGAGTCCTTTCCTGACTATCTAATAGTAATTCACCTCTAACATAGAGCTAATAAATTACATGTATAGCTCATCTGCTAAATTAAGTCGGAACCTATATCTTATATTATATATATATATATATATATATTAGCAAAATGATTTATTTATAATAGTTGGATCCTATTTATATCAATAAGTCATAGTAGTATTGAAAAATAAGGTTTCAAGTTTAAACTTTGTAAATGAAAATATAGTTAGAAGGGGAGTTAGTTAAATCACACCAAAGCCAATTAGTTAATTTTATATATAGAAATTAATATCAACAAAAGTAAAGATCAAATGTTATGATAATCTAAAAATGATTTATTTATAATATAGGAGGTAGCTATAGGCAGGAGGAGTCTCATATAATAGCTAAATACAAAGCATGACCAGAAGAGCATATGCAGCCCCCACATTAGAAATTACAAAACGGAAAACCGTTTCCACCCGTAAAACAAAAACAATCCCCATCCAACTAATGAACAAAACGCGGATCCTATATGAATTGCTAAAGACAATAATATTGGAATTCATCCGCGCCTAACATTTTGTTTTCTATACCGACATAGTTCGTGGAAAGTAGAGACAGGGTTCTGAATTTCTACTATATATCGACAAATAACGGTTGTACATATCTGAGCCATGTGTTATTTAATCTAAATCTATTCCAAACATAAGACTAGTATATGAAGAGCAGGGAGGAAAAAGAACTTGTATGGAAACATCTAGGTAAATGAAAGTTTTCGTTGTTTGATCTAATATAAATTCGGTACATAAAAACGTATTGCAAATACATCGTCTTCGTATAATTAAGTCCAGTGAAAATAAGATAGAAGTTAATTCTGAAAAGAAAATCTTTGGTTGCGCAGTAAAAGTTTGAGGGGGCGAGACCTTTCCAAAGATCTAGAAGTAGAAAACATATGCATGTTGAACTTCAAAAATTGAGGCAAGCATATGCATGTTGAACTTTTCAACAATAAAATTGTACGAACTCTCCATTTTGGCGTTGCAGAGGGATGAGGAAGAATGAACTTAATGATGAAACAACTTGTTGGGTCCGCGTCTTCACCTTTAATTTGTCACTTCAGGAACTTGTCTTCCGCCATGTTCACCTTATATAGTACGAAGAATAGGTCTGCAGACGTGAATCGAGTTGCATTGAGTTTTTGAAATTAAGGAAAAAAAATACTTAATTGTATAATTTATCCTTGTAATAAAGTATTTAATTTAGATGGTTTTCACCCTGAATTTAATTGCTTAATTTTATTTCTCATATTTTCAAAATTATATAAAATTTTGATTTATTTATTAACTTGATATTTATTAGTTGACAAAGATGTTAACATCACTTATGGGGTGCTAACATGGATGTGATGATCAGAGGATATATATATATATATATATATAATTGCAAGTCTATTTTAGATTTTATTTCAGGAATTGTCATTCTAAATTTGTCATGCACTTTTCTTTCGATGGATCAATAATAGTTCAATATTACTTTATGGTCTTAGTGTGGCAATGAGATACTTTAGCTCCATACTTACAACTTATTAATTATATATGCTTCCATGTTGTGTGATGAAGGTCTTTATAACCTTAGTTAGATGTGTTGTTGAATTTCTATAAAATATAATTATGTGGTTGATTTTTCATGGGCCTGTGTTTTAAAAACAGGATGGAGTTGCAATTCGTTATTTAGCTAACAAATCAAGCATTTTTTTTAAATAAAAGGCAATTCTTGTTAAAATACTTTATTCAATAAATTTTGTGTATATTAAATTTCAAACAATTTAGAAAATTTTGATATTAGCTCAATAATTATGCTTACCAAATTTTAGATAAATCAAACATTTGTGGTTGGATAATTCTATGGTCAACATTACTTATATTTTTTCTTAAAAAAGGTTATATCATACACTAATTTTATTTAACGAATTATAAAATAGTTTAAAAAATTTAACAAAAATTGTAAACCTAAATATTCAGTAAGGACTTTTAACTCATTCGATCATTAAAATTTAATATATATATATATATATATAAAGAATTATTTAGTGGAATGATTCTACCAAGAGATATTTTTGGAGTAAGTTAATCTCCAGAATTTTTTTATGAAAGAAATAAAATATACAAATTAGAAGAAATTTTAATATATTCTATATATAAAAAAAGATAAAATTCCTATCATAAAAATAATTTTTTATGTTCAAATTGCTTTTCATATTGCACTTTTTACTTCCATTTTCTATTTTTTACTAAAAGATAGGTATACCCAAAGAGTCAAACTAAATATAAAACTACCTAAAATTATTGTTAAACTCAGAATCATTTTTTATATAAAACTAAATACATAAATATTTATCTAATATTATGTTAATGAATATTTTAAGGTGATTTTAGATAATTCAAATACATGTGCACTTGATACATTGAAAAGTACGTGGATACACCTAGTAAAGTGGACCATTCAAGTGGTTCCCGCGTGAATTGCAACCTGAGAGAGAGAGAGAGAGAGAGAGAGAGAGAGAGAGAGAGAGAGAGAGAGAGAGAGAGAGAGAGGCTAGATCTGTCTGTGGATTGGATGCACTTGCCTGCTCCTCAAACTCCGCAGCTAGAACCATCTCATTCTCAGAACGGGAAACTTTACTTGGATTCCATTTCATTCCCACTCTTCCCATTGCCTATATATGATTGTCAACCATAAAAACTAGGCGCACGCACCTTGTTTTTCTTATCAACTTTGAATAAACCCAACGAATGGAATGATATAAAAAAAATTTACATTTTTAATTTATGTGCTACTATTTTCTAAAAGTAAGAATCTATTATTAACGAGTATTTATCATATTTTTTATTTATTAATCTGAAATCATTATCCTAGAAATAATAATTAGCAAAATCATAAAAAAAAAAGTAATGGAAGGGGTTGAATAAAAAAGTAGTTCAATAAATTTTATAAGAGACTACAAAAGTAAGCATTTAAATTTTGATAATTGATTTCTTAGGATAGGCCGAAATGGTGTTTGGCATGACCTACAGGATAGGAGGGATTTTCCTATGTGCACCTTTAAAAGAAAAAAGAAAAAGAAAAAAAAAAAGAGAGAGAGAGAGAAGTAAAAGCTCTCTTTCAAGAAAGATAAGAGTGCTTACTTCTTATCATTTTGATGGCAAGGAGGAGGAGCGATCCGTCGTTGATTTTTGCGCCCACTGCCACGTGTTAATACCAAGGGCGTACACAAAATCCTCTTTAGCTTGATTTCCCGTGGACCCCACCATCGCCAAGTACAGACCAACCATTTGACAAAGACTGCGTAAGTAAGAAGAGATAATGGCGAAAACGGCGTCGTTTAGGTCCTAAACATGGATTGTCGTGTCCATAACGGAGCATAGAAAAAGCCTAAAGGGTGTTTGAGAAAACCGACAGCATTGAGTAGAATGATAACGAAAACGAAAAAACAAGCGTCATCACCTTCTTCTTCTTCTTCACTCCCTGCTTCTGTTGGTTCCATCTCTTCATACATACCTTGATCCGTGATCTCCCAATTTCTCACTTGGTTCGTTCACTCCACTCTTCTCTCTTTTCTCTGTTTTGGTCTCAATCTTTTTCACATAGTTGCATCTTTTATGTGATTATTAGTCCCATTATATGGTCGCTGCTGTATTCCATGTATGCTGCGCTTGTTTCAGTAAATTTCATGTTTTGGGTGGTTCGAATTTGCGGAGTTTATGTTTATTTTCTGTAATTCTTTCTGATTTCATTTGGGTGTTGACTGATTTATATGCTTGTTATGCATATGATGGGTTTTGATCTGTTTAGATTAGTCTTTTGACTTGAAGTCTCAGAGAGGCGCCTCCATCTCCATGCTAGAGGATTTTCAGTTTCTGTGCTATTTGTTCACTGCCCTTTTGAACTATGTGTATGATTTGTTGAGTGAATGTACAAAACCCAAAATATCAAAATTTGTAACGGGTTTTGTGAAAATTGAGGTTGACCCCCTCCCCATATTTTTGCACAGGGAAAGTTTACATTGTCAATTCATAAGATTTTTTTTTCTTGCAAAGAAAGTTTTGTCCTGGATGAAATGATTGATTGTTCTTGCCGTTTACTCTGCTTAAACAACATCAATATATTGCAGATTTGTCCTTGGCTGGGCTTGCTTGAGTAGGTGGGAAATGTAAATGTATTTGAAAGGCAAAGTTTTATTCCAACAAGATGTATCATATCCAAATGCATTTCCATCTTCCCCTATCAAAACAAGGATAGTCTTAGTGACAATCAAGCAGTCAAGCACAAATGCAGAAACCAATTAAGGGAGGTATCAAAAGTGAACAAACTTTAACATACATAATTATAAGATTAACAGGGTGGGGTTCAGGGCCCTTGCATGCCCCTCCTTGGGTCTGTCTCTGGTGACAATCAGAACTCATTACCTATTAGCATGTTGCTAAAACACCATAGTGTTTGTTTGGACTTCAGGGGTCAGACATATGTGTAGTAGTAGTACCAATCTTTTGCATCTCCATGTTTTGCATTTATTATATTTTCTGTTACAAGTGTATTAGTAGTCAACTAATTACTGGCTATTTTCTTTGTGCTTTTGTGTTTTCTACTTTGCCATGCATAATGCATAAATCCTGTTAAATAGGTTCGGGCATTTTAAACTACTAATAATTTTATTTTTCTTAGGAAATATGAAGAAAGAATAGATAAGTAATGGCAGGAGCAGAAGCAAGGGCTCTGTGGCAGAGAACCGCTAATCGTTGTTTTGTCCAAGAAGATGCAAAAAGAGCTCCCAAGTTGGCTTGTTGCCAATCTTCATGTGCAACATCAAAATCAGTTGATACTGGACCTGCCAGTACAGCAGATGAATCTGATCATACTACAGTTAATGTTACCCATTTTAACAGGAAATCGTCAATTTCTAATCTATCATCAGACTCTAGGTGGTGGTTGCATTCACAACCTAATTATGGGTATCAAAAGGGTTTAACATATGATCAGTTAAATGCATTAGAGGATGAGGTAGAAACTTTGTTAGCTAGTGATTTAAGTAAGAATTCTGAAGAATTTCATGAATTAATGGATGTGATGGAAAAACATGAGACAATGGAAATTGATTGTGTTGGCTGCTCTGGATCCTCCAAGAAAGCAGATGACTTTTCCTTGGAATCAGATTATTCTTGGATTGAAAGTGATAAGGCTGAGCCATGGTGGCGGACTACAGATAGAGATGAATTAGCTTCATTTGTTTCACAGAAATCTCTCAATCATATTGAAAATTGTGATCTTCCCCCACCACAGAAGAAGCATCTTAGAAGGCACCCATGTGCTCATGTTAATAATGACAAAATAAAGACAGCATCTTATGACTGGGAAGCCAAATCCAGAATCTTTTCCAATATGGCAGGTCATACACCAGGAAGTTTAGATTCAAGATTGATGCATAAGAATGATGGTCTTTCTACCAATGAAGGACTTCTATATTTTGCTTCTGACAAATGTTCAAGGTATTTTGCTATTAATGTCAGATGATTGCAATAGTGCCTTATGTGGCTAAAATTTGCACTCAAAATCTTTAGCCAAAACAAGTTGACAAATATATTCAGTGTTATTCTGTACAGGGTTCAACTTCTCATGGCTTTTTTCTGAGTCCTGCATGCTAGTATTTTTCTTTTCTTTTTTTCAAGTAGAACTCATGTAGACTTTGTGCTTTTGATTTGTTTAATATATATTTATTTTTTTTGGGCTTGCAACATTCTTGCAGTCATACCCCCAGGCATGAGGATGTCAAAAAGAGTCAACAAACTTTTGATGGAGACCCCAGTAAAGCTCAACTGATGGAAGCATTGTGTCACTCTCAAACACGTGCAAGGGAAGCAGAGGAAGCAGCAAAAAAAGCCTACGCAGAGAAAGAGGACATTGTTACTCTCATTTTCAAACAGGCTTCACAACTTTTTGCTTATAAGCAATGGTTACAATTGCTGCAGCTGGAAAATCTTTGCATTCAGATTAAGAGCAAGGATCAGCCAATCTCTACTCTCTTTCCGGTGGCTCTTCCATGGATGTCATATGAAGGTAGAAGCTCACGGAAGAGGAAGCAGAAAATATTCAATGCCAAACAAGGAGAAAGGAAAGCCAATTCAAAATGTGATATTACAACATATGCTGTTGCCTTTGCTTTAGGATTGAGTCTAGTTGGTGCTGGCTTGCTTTTGGGATGGACAGTGGGTTGGATGTTGCCCCGTTCATAGTTCTGTAAGATTTGGATCATAATCCTGCATGTCATAAAGATTGATATACAAAGGAAATTGATTCAAAAGGGAAAGTGGCCCCAATTGTTTTATCGGGTATCTATGTAATTTTGTAGATTTTTTAGTGCTTCCCATATTGTAAATACTAAGTTGTGGCTTTTGTATTGAATCTGTTTTGTTAATGTGATGATGTACATAAATCTTTGTATAGATGATTCGAAACAGGTATTTTTCTTTAAGTACCTCCTTGAAGTAGATTCCAAGCTACAAATTGCCAAACACTTTATTTCAGTGACTAACTACTCTAATAAAAATGTTTGGGTTGACTCTTTGTTGAGGGGAAAGGGCAACATCTTTAAGGACATTTGTAGCCTTTGTGTTTGCTGTATCCAGTATCCAATTTTTCAGTTTATATGTCAATATTTTGTTTTATGTTATATTCTTATTTATACGGATCGTAGCTGTATTAAACTAACATTCTGACCAAGTCTAGTCAACAATGGGCTGCCTCAACAATTTTATTATTTTACATTAATAAATTATTATGACTATAAATATATCTATCACACTTATCTTACTCTTTAATTATTAATTAAATTGTATAATTTTCTATCGTGTGGAATAATTTGTGTAGGATAGGATTGTTAAAGTATAAACTTGATTATTAATCTAGAATTTGATTTTATATATACAATTGTGATAAAAACTCAAACAAAAAACTACTTGTAACTTTTATATATATATATATATATATATATATAAAATAATTACTTTTTGGAAAGCAATTATCTCATTCGTGACTCAAATATTGACTTTCAACTCAATTTTTATAAATTAACTCGAATAAATTATGTGAAGGAATTATCAATTCAAAATTTATTGAGGAAAACATCAATTTTCATTTAATATAAAAAAAAACTTTCTAGACTTTACATATTATAAAAGAAAACCAAACTTGATTAAATTTTCACTAATTTTATGATTGTTGAAGTTCTAAAATTATTTCTTATCACAAATTTATTGTAAATACTCAAATATTTGAATAGAAAATAACAATTCGAGGATTTAAGTGTAGAATGGGACTAATAAGACTATAGTTAAATAAATTTAAAAAATATATTAATTTAATTGGCTCAGATAACTCTGGAATCAAAATCTCGTATAATGTTAATTGAAAGGATTAAAAATATGATTAAGTCTTTATCTTTTGGATTCATAAGCCTTATATATTTTACTTAATATTTCCTAGTTCTACTTAATTTATCCAAAAATTATAATTAAAGACGTCCCACACGTCATATGGAGAGCTAAAACTTAAAAAAAAAAAAAAAAAAAATGGTAAACAATCTTCTCCTGCACAATACAATAATATTTCCTTTGTTTGCGCCACCGTTGTCCTCCAAATCGTACAGCGGAGAGGAATGTGAGCTAAATCTGTCAGTTTTGGGGGTTTGTTTTCTACACCAGCACTTTTTCAAATACATCCAATATGCACAGTATAATACCAATTTTACCCTTCTCATAATCCAAAAGGCAATGGGTGTATGAATCCATAAAGGTTCATACGGATTCATAATCCGTAAGAACATTACGGATTCATAATCCGTAAGACGAAACAAACTTATACGAACATTATGGATTCGTAATCCGTAGGAGTTAAAATTTTTTAAAACGATTTTTAAAATAATGGTCCAAGTGGGTGTTGAACACGTAACCTTCAGTTACAAGCAAGATGCTCTGACCAACTGAGCTACTATACCATTCATGTCAAAAACTAATTAAAATTGTTATATATAACATTACAAATTTTAATGTATATTTAATACACATAAATTTACATAATTAATTTTTATCTAATAATATTTTTTTTACATATATAAATTTCTAATGTATATGAACCTATGATTTTATAAAATTAAAATTCTTAATATATATGAGCATAATATTTTTTATTCAAATCTTTAATTTTTAAAATATATTTTTAAAAATATATTTTATAAATATAAAAAATATTATAGATTTGAATAAAAAATATATTAAAAA
>PYAF01002706.1:144036-155136 GCA_007407185.1 Glycine tomentella | reverse complement strand
TACATAATATATAATATTATATATTATGTATATTTTAAAAATTATAGATTTGAATAAAAAATATTATGCTCATATATATTAAAAATTTTAATTTTATAAAATCATAGGTTCATATGCATTAGAAATTTATATATGTAAAAAAAATATTATTAGATAAAAATTAATTATGTAAATTTATGTGTATTAAATATACATTAAAATTTGTAATGTTATATATAACAATTTTAATTAGTTTTTGACATGAATAGTCTAGTAGCTCAGTTGGTCAGTTCATCGTGTTTGTAACTGAAGATTATGGGTTCGACACCCACCTGCACCATTATTTCAAAAATCATTTTAAAAAATTTTAACTCGTACGGATTACGAATCCGTAAGGTTCTTACGGATTCACCTTTACGGATTTACTCTTATGGATTCATAATCCGTAAGAATAGATTTTTATGGATTACGAATTCGTGAGATTCGTACAAGTTCGTTTCGTCTTATGGATTATGAATCCGTAAGGTTCTTACGGATTACGAATCCGTATGAACCTTTATGGATTCATACACCCATTGCCTTTCGGATTACGAGAAGGGTAAAATCGATATTATACTATGCATGATGGGTGTATTAGAAAAAGCTCTGGTGTAGGAAGCAAACCCCCAGTTTTGGTCAGCATTATGGGCTGTTTGTGTGGCAAGTAATAGCAACCCACTAGCCCAATCCGAAGCCGAATAAGGCATTTGTCGGGAAAGATGGGCCGAACTTGTAGGGCCATTGAGATGGAAAAATAATATATAAAAAAACACAGTAGAAACGAAGAGAGTAGAAGATGCGAATATTTGAGGCATTTATATAATCGAAATTGGAAGCGAGGAAGGAAAATCGAAATCGAAAATGGCTGTGATGGAGAGGTTGAAGATGTTCGTCGTTCAAGAGCCAGTTGTCGCCGCTTCCTGTCTCATAGCTGGCTTCGGTATTCCCAAAACCCTAATATTAACCCTTTCCCTTTTGCTAATGATTTCATGTGATGGTGCTGATTGTTTTAGCTTTACATCTGCAATTAGTTATTGGGATTCAGTCTTGTGAGATTGATGGGATGCTGCACTCAATTTTCGGAAATGATAGAAATTTGTAATTTTAGTATTTCAAAGTTTCGGAAGCAGATTTTATTGTAGATTCGATTTTATCAGATACCCTGCACGTTCAGCATGTACATTGTTAGCTACATGAGTGTCACTTACACCTAGCTAATTATGTCCTGAGCTCATGCAATCTGTTTTCATTTACATTTGCACTTCTTGAAATTGTGAATGTGGATCTTAATTATCCTTTAATCCAGCCACATTGTTATACCATTTTGATCTCAATCATGAAAATAATTATTCTTGTTATAGCCTGAAATTTGCTTGAGCTTTTATTTGCTGAAGCTTGGCATGAATCATTTGGAACACAATCAAGGAAACAATCTTTCTTGCTCTAACCTGAATTTTTTGTGCACGTAACTGCCTGAACCTTCGATGCCTTTTACCTGATAAGACAACATGATCAATACGTCTGAATTGAAATTACTCTTTAAATATCCTTTTGTAAAATTAAGGCTAAAAGTAAAACCGTAAAATTCTGTTTTCTGGGATCCTGGTTCCTTTCTTGTAGTTTCCCCCTTTATGCGTTAGGAAGAGCAGAATGCTAGTAAGAAGTTTGCTTCTGGTTTTAAATTTACTTTTGATTAATTAATGTTCTCTATAACCAGTGTATGCTGTGTCACGAGCCTACTCAAGTTTAGATATAGTTTAAAATCGAACGTATTTCTCTTTGGATATGGTCATTTTCTACTGACAAGCTATTCACTTATTAAGCTGTGTAATCCTCCTCAGGTCTTTTTCTTCCTGCTTTTGTGAGGCCCATGTTGGATTCATATCAGGCAACCAAGCAACCTCCTCAACCTGCTTTAAGCGATGTGAGTGTTGCTTACTTGCTTTTGACAATAACGGTAATAAATATATATAATATTTTGTTTCATCGCTGGTAATAGTATTCTTCATACTAAAATTCTTTATGGTGGTGAAATCTAAAGGTTCAGACTCCAGAATAATCTTCCATTGTTTCCAATTTTAGTATAGACTAGAGAGTACTCTGTCCCCTCCTTTTCTGAATAACATATAATTAGAGGCTATACTGAAACAAACGAGTTTCAGCATCAGAGTGTATGTGGCTGGGTTTTGAAAACCATCCCTCACTTTCTTTTCATACACTAATGCAACATGAGACAAACCTTCCTGTTTTTTTAAGTGCCCCCTCCTCAATTGATGTTAACCTGCCATTAGTAGCAAGAATTGCTCGTTTTGAAGGGTCTTTACCCTTTAGAGCACCTCGTATGGGAGTTGCATATGGGATACTTAAACTTAAAACTAGTTCTTACAGTATTACCATTGAAGCAACTGACGTGAAAATTCTCATATAAGAACCGTTCCTTATTTAAGCAACCATTCTGAACAATTCTTAAAATTGAGAAAACTCGTTGAAATTCTAAAATCCATGTGACATTATAGGGCCAACAAAAAAATGAATTAAGCAACTCCGCTGTAGTTGCCCATTGGAGATGCTCGCATGTGTTTTCTGCCACCCACCACCACATTTATGATTTCCTGATATGGTGTCTTTCTCATTGCAGGTGGTTGCGGGTATGACTGGAAAAAAGTAAAGGTGGTTTAATTGACAGATACAAGGGCAAATTTGCTAATTTCGTTGTTTGAACTTATTTTAATTTCTTAAATGTGAGAGAAATAAGAGTACTGAATATTGGATTTAGCTTCCCTGTCTGACGATCTCTATCTGTTCCGGAATCATTCAGTGGTTTCATTTCATATTAGTTTCGGCTGAGTTGGGTTGAAATGTCAGTTTTTCTGCCGCTTGATTAATTCGGCCTGCACTAGCAGATACTATTTCTGAAATTGTTTCTATGGTCAATGTGAAGTATCTTTAGATACGTAAATACATGAATGTTGTTTAGTATTTGAGTTAGTCGGCATTTAAATATTAAAAATACTATTGACATTTTCCTGAGGTTTAGGCGGTCCTCTTGAATAATGAAAACTTAAGGGAGGGACTAGCACCCTAAAAAAGTAAAAATATTTAAGTGTTAATTAATTAGTTTATATTTTATTTGGCACAACGAGGTCCTTGCGTTTTTTTAATTATTTAATTTTTGTTTAAATAACTAATAATTAAACTTCAGTTGAAGTTCATAAAAATGCTAATTAATTAAAATCAAAAGTGAAGAATCGGGTGTGACGTTATTAGCGAGGTTGGTAATTTTATGTAGGCTATTTTTTTAACACCAATATAATAATTAAAAAGGTGATGTACAATACACAACCATAGTCCTAAATGTCATTTTGAAAAATAGCAGTTATATTTTGTTTTTCAACTTATTAGCGTATTTGGATATTTATTGACGTAAATAAGGAAGTGTTTATGTTGGTGATAGATTACACTTTGCAAAACTAGTTAACAATGAAATATATACTATTGAAAAATAATTATTCAAGGAAAAAGAGTTAAAAGAAGTAAAAATAACAAAGATAAATAAGCTGAAATAAATGTGTGGTAAATAAATGTCAATATACAAAATAACTGTATATAAAAAAATATCTATGTAACATTAATTAAGAAAAAAGTAACAAAAATGATTAAGATAATTTAAACATGTATAAGAAAGAATCCTAAAAACACCAACAACAAAAAGTTGATAGCGTGATTTTTAACTTTTGTGGCATTCAGCTCGTCTCCAGTAATAAAAGATAGAGAAAGACCAAGACATAAAAGAAAATTATTAAAAGAAACATTATAATGAACAATATATGAAATAAAAAAAAAAACTTAATTAAGCCTAATGAGTTCACTTAACAGCATAAAGTTGTCGTTGATATTGTACCGACAATCCATTAAGGAATTTGTGATGTGTGTGATATTGTACCGACAATCCATAAAGTCATCATATTGACACCGACAGAGGTGTGAGCAGTGACTAACAAACAATGGCTACACACACTGAGATAGATACCAACTTCACTTCAATTAAGAGCAAATATTCTAGCGAGCATGAATTAAATACGTAAATATTATCCTGTACAACTTTCACGATCCAGGTTACAAGCATCAATGAACTAGTTAACCCAAATTTTTGCACTTAGCAGCACAACAAAAAGAAACACTGCCACCCCTTCTATAATTAGGATGTCATTGTCATCTCATTAAGTGTAAAAATATGGTACAGATTCAGTGGATATATAGCTTCCTAGATAATTGATTTTTGTCCAGACGATGCTGTCCATGAAAATAAAATTAGAGCCAAAGTCCACTCCCATTTTTCTTCTTCAGTTTTTTACTCTTCCATGGAACCACCTGCTTCAAACCTTCACAAATACTAGTCTGCAAATAAAAATTTAAGACAGGTAAATAAAAATAGGAACCCTTCAATTGTGATAACAGATCTGATACAAAATAATTTTGAGACACGAGTCACACAACTTTTGTGATGCAGATCCCTTCAATTTTTAGATTTCTATCCTTCAACTTTTCTACGTATAGTTACTACACTCAAAAGAGCAACTTTCTCTTGGGTAACTAACTAAAAGCAACTTTATTAAAGTGAAATCATCCCTCGTATATATTATATATATGCTTAAAAAAAAAAGGTCCAAAGTGAAGTACTATACATGTATAGTGTGTAACATAACCCAAATAAATACTGGAAGAAGGAAGAGTTAGTTAAATCTTACCCAGACGCGAGAATTGGCAGAACGTTTCATGTTTGGGACGTCGGTGTCAAAAGTGGAAGAAGGAAAGACATGGCTGGCACCAGTGACCTCTCTATTATTGAGTTTGAAGGCTTTTTTCCTCCAAGAACAAAACCAGCCATAGTCATTGGCTTTGGCTTTGGTGAGAAGCATGGCACCAAGCACCTTTGTATCAGAACCATAGCAATTGGCAGTCATTCTAAAAGACGGAGAACGAAATCTGTTGCTGGAAACCTTAAAGACAGTGGCGGGAGAAGGTATGAGCAACCTGGGAGGAAGTTCCAAGCACTTGGGCAACAAGTCAGCGGGGTTGGAGAAAGGCACTAGGGCACTGCATGGCCTTGGTTTTCCGGGCACTTGTTCCCACCGGAATGGGACTGATGCTAAGGTGTGAAGTGGAGGAGTGGCCATTCCTGATCTCTCTGTCTCTGGAGACTGGATGGAGAACAAGGGTAGCCTTGCTATGCTCCTCTGCTCCTCTCCCTCTGCTTCAAAACCCATTCTCTCTCTCTCTCTCTCTCTCTCTCTCTCTCTCTCTCTCTCTCTCTCTCTCTCACGCTACAACAGGAAAAACCTTCTCCTTATGTACTTGTTTGTTATCCCTCAAGCCTCAAACTAAGTTACTTACACCTACCCATTAACCATCCATTAGCTACTCTCTATATTTGTCCAAATATGTACCCGCCACTTCATTCCCCAATTATACCAACACACTATCGCTATGTTAATTCCACTGAAAGTAATAAATTATACTCCATATGCTGAGTAAGATAATTTTTCGATTGAAAAACATAGTTAAAAAGAGATGCCTACTAAAAAAATTAGTCATGTTTCATGACAAACATCGACCATCTGGCACTTATAATTTAGTGAAAACAAAATTGTTAGTTGTGTACTTTTATTAAAATCAGCATAAGACGGAAATTATTGGGATAAAATGTTAATTTCATTAAATATATTCTTAATATCTAAGTTTTGTTGAATAATATAGGATAATAACGTCAAATAAAACAATGATATGAAATTTGCAAAAGAGGAAGGAGTGGTCATGATTGAGTTTGGTATGTTACTCTCCCTTTTTTCTTAAGAGTGTATCCTAAGGTTTTTTCCTTTTATTTTGATTTTAATAGTCTTTTTTATATATAAATTAATTATGTTTTTAGTCTATGGAATTTTTATGTTTCACTTTTAATCTTGATAAAAATCAATTTGATTATTTATAATCATTGATGTTTTTATCCGTTTATGATTTTAATCATATAGTTAAATGTGTCATTAATTGATGATGTGACGGTAATAAAAATTAGAAATGAATGTGTGATAAATGATTGTGACAATTAAAACTGTAAAAAAAAATATTGACTTATTTAAAATATATTAAATAATTTCTAATAGATTTAAGTTGCTTCTCACTTTAAATTCTCAACCAACAACTTCTCCAACGTCCAATTATGGGGTTGAGTGTGATTTTATCAAACTTAGAAGAGAATGAGAATGAGTGTGATAATTACCCTTTTCTATAATTAAGATTCGAATATATACTTGAACTGCTAACATCAATCTCAATTAGCTATAACTCTTCAAGCCTAAATTTTACTAGCTATACTGCAAATGACCGTCTTTATTCCCGGAAAGGTCACTGGGTATACTGATGAAAGAACTAAAGATATCAAGTTGGAAAACAGGCTTACAAACCTCCCAGTTTAGGCTGTCTAGCCATCTCTTCTCTATTGACCTTGTTTATTTTGTTTTCTCCGGAATGACACATTACTGATATATATATATATATATATATATATATATATATATATATAAGAATTTATAATATATTAGTTGAGGAGACATTCATTTACTTTAAGAGTAGTTTTTCTAATCTTTATTATTTTTTTCTTGAAATATAATAATTGTAATGATTAGATTTTAAAAAAAATTAATGCTTAAAATGAAAAGTTATTTTTTTAAAACTACTCTAAGAGTACATTGATCCATACTCATATTAGTTTGTATAAACATTTTAAGGGATTTCCATAGAATACCAGATTTAAATATCTTTTTAATTAAATACCGTAGAAGTTGACATTAACTATAAGAATGATGACATATACAACTCAGTGTCAACTTCATTTTTGCACTATAACAAAACGTTATATTTTGCTTGCCAAATTTGATAAACAACTTCAGCAAACCAAGTAGGTCATTCTATACCCTCTCTGAAATCATATTAATTAATCTTCATCTATATGTTCAAATCCAAGTTGAAAAAAATTATTACAAATTTGGTTCACTTGACAAGCTTCCAAAACTGGTATTGCGGAGGAAACCCATAAAAATACCTCATAGTTTTACTTTCATGCTGCCCTCAAGCAAAGAGTGAATATACAATTTCGTGACCGTAGTGGTAAAAGTATGTATATACCAAAAAAAATTTGAACAAAATTAAGTGTTGGGTCGTTTCCCAATAAGGAAAAACTGATGTGCCAAAAATTATGATAACACAAGAATGAGCATTGTAATTTCATTTAGTGTGAATTCCATGGAATGTCAGTAACAAAAAGCGTTAATCCAGTAACATAACTTCTTACCAGAAAACATTAGTGGTGGTTTGAACATTAATTAGACAAATTAATTCTATCCACCTAATTTTGGTACCAATTCGTGCCATTGTCGTTGGTAATATCATTTCCCAACAAGAACATTCATTCAAGAAGAACAAGCCTAATTAACCGTATGTTCTAAAAATTATTATACATAATAATTTCTAATCGTTGACAGTAAAAATTATTTATGCTATCAGTATATCTATATTATAGAAAGCTTAACTTTAGCACGAGTATATAATAATGTTAGGAAGAAGAACAGACGTATTAATAATTTGAAGTCTAGCCAATCCCAATCATTGATAGGAATAGCTCAGAAGAACACAAAATTCTTATGCGGAGTCTCACATTCATTGCAACTTAATAAACATTAGGCACTCACCACAAAACAATAGCTAATTAAATGCAACAAAATAAGTACTCACTTTACGACATCTACTTGTTCTTGAGATGACAATCATGTTAATTTCCACTATCAAATAGGACCCCTCCAGAATTCGGCTAGGACTAGAAATATTAATATTATTGTGGAACTTCCCTTCATCCCTCCCTAAGACATAAACAAACTAAATAAGCTTACATTATTTTGGCAAGTCTATATATATATATATATATATATATTATTTTTTAAAACATAAAAATATTCCATGTCACTAACTTTAAAATAAATAAAAATAGGGATTTGACTTTTTTAAAGTGAACAAGAGTAAAATAAGTAATTTTAGTCATTAATAAAAATAAAAAGAAAACCGACAATTGATATTTGAATGTATTCATAATTCTGGTAACTCGTTATGCATGTGCACATAATATAAAATGTCGATTTTTTCATTAATGACTGTGATTTGTTCCTTTATTTTCTAAGCTGAATTGCTTACTTTAAAAGGAGTTGAAGCCAAATGATTCATAGATATCTTTTAATTTTTAACATAAAGAAAAACATTTAAGATTTTTTATAAGCAAATAAAAGCATTTAAGATAAAAGATAAATTAAGAAAAAGATAATAAAATAACAAACAAATTAATAATTAAAAAAGCTACTAAAAATGACCAGAAAAGTAAGAATATGCAAAATCCAAATATTTACTTCTTGATTAAGTTGTCGTTCAATACTCCCTCAAGATCTGATTGTGGAAATTCTCTCATGGCTTCCGGTGAAGGTTCTCTAAGACTTGTTGTCTCCGGTGCCTGCAGAGTGTTGGTTTGCATGTTTACTAGTGTTTATTCTCATGGTGTTCAATTTTAAGAAAAATGGGTTCGATTTTTGAACCCAACCACAAGGGTCATGTCTCAAGATTCCCCACGCATCCTTCTCAATTCAAGCAACTATAAGACTGGTCGGAGTTCTTTCAACTTTGGATTTTGGTACGATGATCGCAGTCACACTTTCAAGGTGGTCGCAGTTCCATGTGCTATTAAATCACAGCAAAGGGAGGTCAGAGTTCATTGCTTAGGCGACACTTGTTGGAGAAAGACCTTAACTTTCCCTGCTGTTCCCCTTCTAGGATATTGTGGATGCTTTGTGAGTGACACTATCAACTGGATAGCAATTCCTAGTTTGAGTTCTACTACTCAATGGGTAAATATATGGAGAACTGTTACTGTCAATCAGTTAGTGATTTTTTCATATGATCTGAAGAATGAGACATACAAATATTTGTCGATGCCAATTGGTTTAACTGAGAGCCTTCTTTCTGATCATCAGCCTGATCTTGTGGTCTTCAAGGGTTGCCTGTGTGTGTCTATCACATGAACACATGAGAACCCATGTGGTTGTTTGGCTAATGAGGGGATTTGGAGTTGAAAATTCTTGGGTTCAGTTGCTGAATGTAAGTGATGAGCATCTTCAACTTCGTCAACATCCTTCACTGACTCCTTTGTGCATGTCTGAAAATGAAGATGTCCTGTTGCTAATTAACGATTTAGAACAATTTATTCTCTACAATCGGAGAGATAATAGAAGAGACCGTACTGAAGATCTTCTTGATGACAAACATATTCAAATTAAGCTCCGCTGCATTTGCTTACATGACTTTTTTGTATGTTAAATTATGTAAGCTTCCCTGCATTTACTTATATGACTTTATGTTATGTAAGCAGTTTCAGAACCTTACCATTTAATTTATGAACAGGACCAAAAAGAGCTTAATAGTTTTTGGTGGTTTCTTAGTTTGATTATCTTTTGGATGACTATGTTGGCTAGTATTGCTAATGGATGAATTTCGTTGGATTGAATGAATTTATTTTACTTTATATCTATAATAACAGTAAGCTAGTACATTATACTCCAGAAAGGAAATTCATTCTCTTTCAAATATTTTATTCTTGGGTTGGTCTTCAAACAACTTTAAAAAAAATGCAGAAGAAAAACAAAAAGACAGTTATTTCTACAATAATTTCAAGACTTTGTTCACTCCTTCACTTGAAAAACCATCAGTGCCAGTTTCTGCTGTAATTTTCAGATATTCCTTAGAAGCTAATTGAGTGCCTTATAATTGTTTTTTGCCTATATGTACTAGCCAACCAGAAAAATCCACAAGCTCAAACTGAAGTGCAAAAATAAGTCAATCAAATGATCACATTCTTTTATATGAAAAAGACCGAATAAAACATGACACAAAGCATAGTAATCAACTTAGACATGCCTGTTTTCTTTTCTTGCAACTACCCGTAGATCTTATCTTGCATGTTCTGTTCTCTTATTTTTTGAATATAGAAAAGAACATCCATCATCTAGTATGTCAATGAAATGAAGGGAGCTTGTCCAACTATTTTTCCAAGGCCTTATTTTCTCAAGCCATATATAAGGGGTCGGTAAGTTGTCTATGATTTAGTTAGATAGCAGATGGTTGACAACTTGTATATATGCCTTAGGCACTAAAAGTGCCTATCAATCCAATGGAGTATTAACTGTTAACTTTTATTTAGGGGTAAATAATACTCACTCGCTTCAGGTCAGTAAAAATGACAGTCCCCTATTCTTAATCCAAAATAACACACCACCCCAATCCCATGAAGTCTGTTAACCTTGAAGGTCTATTTTAGCCATATTGCTAACCCCATGGTTACTCTAATATCTCCTATCACTTAACTAAGCCGGTCCCTCTCACACACGACACAATCAATCAATGCTATTAGGGGATTCCATTCAAAGCACATTCATCTATCTGTTGTTATTCCATTCGAGGCACATTCTTCAGGAAGCAGAATTCTTTTACCCACTGTGACTTTGTTTAACTTGTTATTAGTTGTAAGTGAATGCTTTCTTTTGGGGGGGGGGGGGGGGGGGGGGGTGTTCGAGTGCTTAGATTCTTTCTTTAAATAAACTTTCAAGTTGACTCCTTATAATATTCATTTCGAGACATTTTTCTTCCCTTTAATGGCGGATTCCTTCACTATCAACCATTTTATTTTTTTCATTTTCGTTGTTTAACTTGAGTTGAAATAGCATATTCTGTCAGTATATTTTAACAGGGTTTATGGTATTGGGTGGAGCATTATTTTGTGACATTTTGTTCTGTTAGTTAAGTGGAATGCATGCTTGTTACCTCAGAATTCAGATTAAGTTTTAGCTGTTCAATTTGCATGTCAATTACTGCAAATGACCCCAGAAATGTCACTAGGTTTACTGATGAAAGAACTAGAGAAATCAAGGGAAAAGACGCTTACAAACCCCCCAGTCTAGCCATCTCTTCTCTGTTGTTTATTTTGTTTTATTC
>PYAF01002706.1:104026-138683 GCA_007407185.1 Glycine tomentella | reverse complement strand
AAAGACAACTTCAAAACCTTAAGAAATATATCCTGCAACAATATATATAATAAAAATTTAAAAAAGTATTTGTATTTTTAAAAAAATATTCGTAAGAAACATCAAGTATCTTTACACACAAAAATAAAATTGTACGAGAATACACAAAAAAGTTAAATTTTTCTGTGAATTTTTTAACTAAATTAGGAAAATATAATATTATTTTCAGAATTTATAAAAAAAATCACAAGAAAATAAAAAAAATTTAAAATATGCAAAAGCAATCTATAAAAATGCAGGTTCAAATCATATTTTATAAGTTTTCTTATATAAAAACAAAGATATAAACAAATAAGTCTGAAATTGTAAAACAAAGTTTATATTATAAAAATACAATTAATTAATGAAAATAAGAATAACATATAAAAACTCTTGTTAAATTATCCATAAGAGCTAGTGTATAAGAATATTCGAGTTCAAATATTGATCTGTTCAACAAATTGAAGTTATTACTAATCCAAATCACATCATTTTTCAGGGAAAAAAATACATCATTTTAATTTGCTAATGAATACCCACGCAAGTCATGAAGTCACAATAAGTGAATCGCATCTTTAGTATTAGATTTTGAGTTCAAGATCTGTTCATCACTAGATCTCCTAATAAAGGAGGTGAGGAGATTTTCAACGTGGAGAATGAATTCCTATAGAAAATTCCTCAAGATCTGCTCATTGTTAAAAAAAGAATAATTTTTTTCCTTTTTCTCTTTTCCTAAGATCTCAAAATGATATCTATCAATAATATCAACATTAACAACACCTTTAATCCAAATAAATTGAGATTGGTGGTAGATGAACATATTGATAAATCGAAAATGAGATAAAGAAAGAGAAGGGAAGAGGGGAAGAAAAAAGTAAAAGTAAGACACAAGAGATAACAAAATAAGTTAAATAAAAGAGGGGTGAAAGGAAGAACTAAAACAAGGGAATGACAGGAAGATAGAATTACTAATGAGTTTAACCTTTCACCAAGCTTATAACTTCTCTCCACTCCGTTCTAAGATATACCATCCGCCAATCTATATCTCACTCCATTAGATCTTGTTCAAAATGAGATCTATCATTAAAAAAAATAGAGAGATTTTGAGATATTTTCAATCCTAAGATGTAATATAGAGTCCACTAAAAAATGATTTAAAGTATCAATTTAAAATCTACCATTAAAGATGATGGATCATTTCTGTACAAAATAATGGCTATCTATCGGGTTAGAGGGATAATCATGAGCATGATGCACAATAAAATAAATTCCTCTCCAAAATAAAAAATGATTGTGATTACAAATATTTATGATCAATATTTTCTAGATTTATCATCCTTAACTAAATACTCAAAGGTTCAAATCTTCACTTTAAATATAAAATAAATGATGTTGAAAAAAATAATCACATTTAATATACCTTCACAATGTTTAATAAAAATTAATCATGACTTTCATTGATAAATATTTTATATCAAACCAGCGTGATAAAAAAAAAAATAGCATATCAGCCTTTTTCCTATACCTCACTTTTCCCTTTTTTGGTAATCATGTGCAGGCAATGCTAATAGTTTCGTAAACGGCCCTAACCTGTTCCGACGTTGTGGATTTTGTCATTTTGAGCCTCCCTACCACTGTTCTATAAATGTTAATGCACATTAACTATGATTTGTTCTATTAAATATTAAAAAAGTATTAGAAAATATATTATATAGATACTAGTACACCTTTGCTATTATGAAAATATTCACGAGATTTGTTTTTATTCCAGATAATAACACCTTCGACAAATTGAAACTTATTTGTCCATCAATTTCGCATAATTTTTTTAGAAAATACAACATTTTTTAAGTCACGATGAGTGAATGATGACGTATGTAAGGGACCATCGCCATTCAAAACAGCGTCTATAGGGTAGTGACTCAATCACGTGCATGGTTTAAACCCAATTAAAAACAATGATACATTTGATACCAAACCCTTCGTTGCACATTTTTAAATACACCTGGGAAGTTTGACTTTGATTAAGAATTTCGTGGTGCTGAAATGAGCAACGAAAGGGTCCGTTCGTAATAGCAATTCAAACAAAACTAGTATTTACGAGTGCCTGTCTTGTCACCGTCCTTTTTGTCAATGATGCTCTTGCGTCCTATCGTTCGGTCCCAAGTTGATACTAACTGCCAGGTCAAAACTCGGACAATAAGTCTATTGCATTTTTCTTTTAAAAGATTAGTAATTATTTTTAATTAAAATTACGTTAATGATATATCAAAAATCATCATGAAAACCAGCATTACTTTGTTAAATAAATTGGTTTTTTTATATCAAATTTGAGTCTTATTGATATAAAAAAATGCAAAATAAATTAATAACATTTTCACCAATATTTTGTTAAATTTTGTACCTGTAATATAGTAATAAAAAAATTATCTTAAAGTAGATTAATAACATTTTCACCAATATTTTAATCTATTTATTAACGATTGCCTTTAAAAAGTACTGTACTACGAAGTTGGAACTTGGAACGTTCCCATTTCTTTTACGAGAAAGGAGAAATGGTCTTTCTTTTCTTTTTTTTTTGGTTATGCCCGTACTTTGTTTTGTCTTCACTCTTGAATGGGGACCGTTCCAGGGGCATAAAAAAAATCTCAATTTTAGCTAGCCCACAATTAGCATTCCTATAATAACTTTGATCCTAAGTTTTCGATAATTAACGTTTTATGAGTCCAACTTAATTGATTTTATAAAATTAATTTATAAAATAAAAATTATTCTTTATTTATATAATTTATTTTGATATTATTTTTATTTAATGTAAGACTTCAATATGTTTCCTTTTTTTTTCACCAATTACCCTTAATAACTAGTAATATGATATTCATAAAAAAGAAAAACAGAGATAGTAGTTTGCAGAAGACATGAGGCGACAAAAGGATCATGAAGAAGATAGTTCAAAATGAAAAATTATTACTAAATAATAGTAACTACTAACTATAATAATAGTCAATTGATTAGTAATAACTATAATTATTACTATCTCTGTTTTTGTTTGAAACACAATATTCACTAAATAATAGTCAATTGTTATTGGAAGTTATCTATCATTTTAATATTTGGTTTTTTTAAAACTTAATAGTATATTTTTATAAGATATTCGTAACTTAATATCATTAATTTTAACAAATAATAACTCTTAAAAATATGTATAATTGTATATACATATATTTTACTACATTCTATTTTTGGGACACGCAAAAGTATATTTACGGGCATAGGCTATGCCTTATCACCTGTGACCTGTGACCGTATAAAGCTAGTCTTGTTGGGAAAGAAGGTACCATTTTTCATTTAGAAAAACATGCACGCAAGCGTGATTAGAAGTTAACACTTTTTTTTTCTTAATAAATAAAATTTACAAGCTAGAAGCCACAACAGAAAATATCAAAAAAATGGAACAAACATCCACAAGCATAGAAATAGCAATAAAATGAAGAACTATAATGAGAATCCTATATTTAGCTAATAAAATTACCACTTGATTTGCTTCTCAAAAGTAATATGGCATCCGGATCCTCTGCAGTAAAACTGATCTGTAGCCTCTCTCTCATAGATATATGTTTTTCATGCATTTTTTACCGGCACCATAAAAATTAAGTTACTTTCTTTACTGTAGAGGCAGCAGATAGATTTTATTTAATTTTTGTTAGCATAGAGGCAGCAGATGATTCACCCAGAAAAGAATGAGAACACCAAATCATTCTCCCACTACCAGATCATCCTTATAGTTGAAGATGAATATATTAAACTAAAATACATTTTTAATATATTTATATTATTTTTTCCATTATATCTCCATATATAAAATAATTGTTTCCAAAGCTTAAACAACACCTTTAGCAAATGTTATTTTCATAAAACTTGTCGAAACTTAACTGGTTATCAAATTTTGCAATGTATCAAATTAATTTTATTAATTGTTACATTAAAAATTATTTTTAAACTATATAAAATAAATCCAAAAGGTTGATAATTAATCCAAAATAAACCACGAAATGTTATATTGGTTTGTTCAAATTTAATATGAAAATAAGTAATGATACTTGATAGGTAACAGTTTGAAGAGAAATTATTTTAAAATTGATGAGACTTATTGTATCATGTTTCACTTGTTTTTTACTTAACTCTCTATCTCTTTTTCTCATATTTTTTCTATTTATCTTCAACCAAATACTTTATTTTTCTACTTTTTTCCAACTATTTTATTTTTCTCCTCTCTATCAAATAGGACATAAATGTTAATATACATTTACTCTGATTAATTTGTTTTATTAAATATTAAAAGAGTATTAAGAAAATATATTAAATAGATACACCTTTACTGCATACTATGAAAACATTTACTAGATTTGTTTTTATTCCAGAGGATGATACCTTCGACAAATTGAAACTTATTATCGATCCAATTTGCATCATATTTTCAGGAAAAATAAAAATAACAACATTTTATTTTTATTTTTTAAGTCACGATGAGTGAATGGTGACGTATATAAGGAACATCGCCCATCAAAACAACAACGTCCATAGGGTAGTGACTCAATCACGTGCCCCAATTAAAAACAATGATATCAATCCCTTGGTTACATAGTTACAATTCTACATATTATACACCTGCGAAGTTTGACTCTGGATTAGAATTTTGTGGTGCTAAAATGAGCATCGAAAGGGTTCGTTCGTAGAATCGTAGTAGTTAGTACCAAACAAAACTATTTACTCTGAGATTGTCTTGTCACCATCCTTTTGCTGCTCTTGCGTCCTGCCTTTCCCTCCCAATGACTCTATCACATTATTTTTTGGTATTTCTAATTAAGTCTATTTACATTTGTTTCTGTACAAGACCAAAAACTAAAAAGTAACATGTAAAACGAATTTGAGTTGGGTGAGTTTGGATAAGTATAATTAGAAAAACTTATAGAAAAGGAAAATAAAAATAATAATATTTTTTATAAGTTAAAATATTAGCTTTATATAAGATAGTAGATAGAAGTTATTTCATATAATTTTTTTAAAAGGTGCAAGATTCTATTTTATTTTATTTTTCTTAAAGTCTTTTTGGATAAATTTACTCAAACAAGCTCTAATATTCTAATAGTGCAATTAAAATGTTAAAAAATTATAATTTTTATTAAAATTGCATTAATGATGTATTAAAGCTCATCATGAAAGTAAAGTAATAATACTTTTAATGAAAACATTTTTGACCTAATATCAATTAATCCAATCCGATTATCAACACTTTCTTTTAAAAGATACTATTAAGTAGACAATAAGTTATTGATTTGAATAAAATTGAATTCAGTTAAAGTTAAACTTTTGAAAGAAAAAAAATTGATTAGAAAGAAAAAATTCATTAAAAATAGTAAACAATGCCTAAAAAAATTAAAAGTAGTATCAGACAAAAAATAATCAATAAATATTTCTCACTATGTTTTAAAAAAAAAAAAAAAAGTTACTATATATGAAGTAGGAATGTCTCCATTTCATCGCAATGAGAAATGGTCAGTTTTAATTTCTCCGTTCTGGTCGTAATCCGTTTTGTCTTCGCTCTTGAATGGGGACCGTTCTAGCAGCATAAAAAATTCTCATTTTTTATATTTTTCTTTTGACGTTTGGATTGGAGAAATTATAGCCCAGTTAGCATTCCTGTAATAACCCCGCTGCAAAAAATTAAATAGCTGGTCTGGTATTTACAAAAAAGAAAAATAAAGCTGATAGTTTCTGTTTTGATCTGTAGGAAAAAAAAAAAAAAGGAGGACAAATTACAATCTAATTGTTACGGATATGCAATATTATCCTATTTAATATTATCTTTCCCACGAAATAATCACATTGAAGAAAGGAGGAACAGTTACAATCTTCAGTTACCAGAATCTCCGCATATCAAGGAGAGAGGTTGCACGTTTAACTACTTGGCCTGAGATAATGGGCCTCAACCACCCTATCGACGTCCAGGTATAAATATTGCTTTCGTCATGATGAAAGGTACACAATTCTAGCTCTCTCTTTTGCTTCACACAAGCACACACCGCACCCCCCAACGTGTCATGTTTACTGTGCTGTGATCTTCTTCCTTGAGTTGCTTCATTTCCATAAGCTTCTTAAGAGAGAGAGAGAGTTCGATCCAACATAAAATTATCCAACACCACTTGTTGAACATTTCTGTTCTCGTTAAGCAGAACACTAATAAAAAGGTGGTAGTTTGAAACTGAAGACAGGGGAGGTGAGAAAAAGATCATAGAGAAGAATCTTATATTCAGGGTGTTCGAAAATTGAAATGGACAATCTGCGGACTAGTATTTAGGGTGGCAAGAAGTGTCTTATATTTTAGGGAAAAATTACTTTAGAGATTTTTCTAATGATATATTTTTACATTTGAAAATATGAAAATTTTACTTAAGTTAATATAGTTTTTTATGTGTTGTTTTTAATGTTCGCTGCCTTTTCTTTTTGGAATAATCTTTTTGGGTATGCATATGAATATTGAATGGTAGTCCTCTTGCTGCCAATCTAATTAATTGGAATCTTTGGAGTTATTGTGATGCTTGAGCATTCTGAACCTTTTATTTTAAAAAAATATTTTTATTTTTTTTAAACGATAAATTTATGCCTTTTTAATTTCTGATGAGTTCCGAGAGATTTAAATCACATTAATTTTAAAGGTAAGAATTAAAAATAAATAATTTTTTCACAACACTTAAAACAAAAAAATATATATATTTAAGAGTTAAAAATATATTTAAAATTATTATATTATTTTTCAATTATTGATATAGAAAATTAATTATTGAATTTTAAAAAAATTATGTTGGTTACAAAAAAAATATTAAATTAATTGAGAACATAACTTGACTATAATTATTAATAATAAAGTTACTATGTTTGTTTGAAACACAAAAATATATTCACTAATTAATAGTCAATTATACCTTTAAAATAATTAACAGTGAAGTTATCTAACATTTTTAATTTGAGTAAATTGCAC
Source organism: Glycine tomentella (assembly GCA_007407185.1). Taxonomy (NCBI): domain Eukaryota; kingdom Viridiplantae; phylum Streptophyta; class Magnoliopsida; order Fabales; family Fabaceae; genus Glycine; species Glycine tomentella. The sequence goes on along the minus strand of PYAF01002706.1, from coordinate 131,626 downwards.
ATGCATGTTTTTTAGAGTGCATCTATTACATTATTATCTGTACTTATGTTTAAATTTACATTTTTCTCCCTTGACAGCTTAGAATGTCATATGATACTTTATTGAGTTTTTTAATTTTATATTGAAATTCCGTTAAAAAGTTACTGAAATATCATATAACTATTATCTCCTAAGATATGAAATCGTTATACCTCTTTCCTTTCTTGTGTTGAAAATTCGAAATGCACATTTTTCTCACGAGGGTGGGAGTGTCAAAATACTTATTTTCTTTTTTACAAAAAAAAAGAAAAAGGAAGAGTGTTATAATAGTTGCATCTCTTCAGCGATGGTTATGTAAAAGATTTAGTAATGATATTTTTTAATGCAAGTTAACATAATTTTAACAGAAATTTTTTAAAAATAAATAAAGGGTGTAAAGTGTAATATACTTGAATTGCATAGGAGATAAGAGTGTATATATTTTAACATAAAAGGAGATAGGAGTGTAACATTTGCATCTATCATGAGAAGGAAGTTAATATTTGCATATATTAAAAGAGAAATACTAAATGAAATTCTTTTCATGCCCTGACTACAAATAATGGTTGTAATTTTTAAATATTTATTTTTTCTTTCTTTTTATGCATCTCCTTTCTGTTTTTATATTATTATTATTATTAATCATGTTTCCTTTTTTTTTTTTTTCCTTTTTCAATTTCCTGCCCATTTCACATCAAATAAGGGAGAATGAAAAGGATATTACTTCAAATAATTTCATCAGATCACGTATTTTATTGAGAAAGGAAAGAAATTAAGAAAGCGAAAGGATTCTTGATCATCCTGTGATACAGCCTACGATTAGTGGACAAAAGTCTATTATTTCAGTTGTAAGTGTCCGGGCATTTCATTGACTGCACATTGGGCAAAGTTGTTATCCTTTGCCAATTATACTTTACTTTCCCTTTCCATCAATTTATGAACACAGAAATTATATATATATATATATATATATATATATATATATATATATTACATTACTGAATACTAATTAATCGATTTTAGTGCCAAAAAAATCAAACTCCCACGTTCACCTCATTGTTCTGACTTCTAAAATCCAAAACGTCTTGATTGAGTGTTATATTTACCCACTATCTAATGTCCGTGATAGGTTTGTGGTTGTTCCGGGTCAATTTCATTAGATTCGGTTTCATTAGACTTTGTTATCATTTTGTATTTAGTAATCTGGATGAGGTTTTATTTGATGTTTTCATCTGCTTACATATCTTTAATATTGTAAGGTGTATTTCGTTTGGTGGTGTCAAATCTTGCGGACGTGAGGATGTATAAGTGATAATCAGAATATTTTTGTTGCACGGCTTCATGCTTGTGCATGAAACTTGTGAATGTATCATTTTCATTGTCACCTCAATCTTTCCATGATTTTTTTTTTGAAAATGGACGGGATTCTCATTTTTAGTGTGGTGTGATGACTCATTTTTTCAAAAAAGATGCATTAAGGTCTTGTTTTCATGTTGAATGAATCCTAGCCAGTGTTGTCTTGCTGAAGTGATGGTGGGTGAGTTGTGATATGTCAGACCAGATGTGAATTTTCACCCAACAAAACTCAAATTTTTTTCCAATGTCCCTAATCAATTTCACGAGATTTTGTTCTCACTTCGTGTTTAACGATGTAGATGAGGCGTCACTTGATATTTTTATTTGTCTATATGCCTTTGACATTGTGAAATATGATTCATTTGGTGGTGTCAAATCTTGAAGATATAAGAATACATGAGTGATAATCAGAATATTTTTATTTTACAACATATGACATCCATCCTTTTCATTATCATCTTATTGTATGTTTACTTAAAACAAACGAACATGGAAACAGCGAGTAAAAGGTCAATTTCTTGTCTTTTCTTTCTTTCTTTTTTTCAAACAAATACGAGGAAGGGAAAATCCATTGTTGTTGATGATTGATTCTTAGACAAAGTCATGCTACCAAAGAATAATTTAAAAGTTTTATAATTATCAGGTCTAACTTGGATAATATATTTCGTGCATTGCTCACGTAATATATACAGCAAAATGACGCGCTCAACTTAAAGGAGTAGCTTTACTATATGGTACGAGAACTGTCATTAAATTTATTGGTTAGAATATTAAATTAAATTTATGAAATAAAAGACAAGTCTTTGACGGAAAAAATGCGATTTTTTGTTTTAATTTTTAATTAAATATTGTTTATTTATATTTTAAAAATTAAGAAATCATATATTGTTTGCTTTATGCAAAGGTTGAAAATATATTTTTTAACATAAAGGGTAAAAATGAAAAGTATTGTCATAAAAACATATAGGGTATAAGAGGAAAAATAATATATTTTCAAAAATAAAAAGTATATTAGTTTAGTTTTAATATACTGATAATGTTAAAAAATATTGTCAAGTAATTAAAATCATTTTAGATATAATTTTCAAAATAATTATTATAAAAATATTGTCAAGTTTAATTTTTGATTCTTTTCTGAAATGCGAGACGGATCAATCCGACTCATTTTTGGCATGTAGTTAGCTGGGCTATCCAGCTATCAATTAGTGAAAGCTTGTGTCATTCAATTAACTACGAAATCTCTTGAACTGTAATATTGAATTGCCTAAGATTGAATCCACTGCTGCTTTAAAATATTTCTAAATAAATAATCTGATGGACTAAAGAAAAAGCAGATATGGTTAATTACATGGATATGAAGGCACACACGCTCCCTCTGGATACTTTTGGAATAATCTTGAACGTACATAAAGATTGTTTTGTCGTGCGTGCTTACTCCTACAACAACAACAACAAAAATGAAAAAAGGCCCGGATCATATATTTCCAAGTTCCATAGTATTTGTCGTGGTCCTCATTCTTGTCCTACAGATTATTTATTCTGCAGAAAGTTAAATCCTAAATGCATCTGCGATGATAGACAAAAGTGAAAACGGATAAAACTATGGAGATGTTTCAAAATTCAAAGATAAATGTTAAGGATGATTTTTTAAGATATAAATTTAACATACTCCTAATTTTTTCTTTTATAGTTCAGATTGATATAAATTGTGAAAAGTCGTGAATTAGCTTGAAATCGCAAACCTTTGATATAACTCATGGTGAATTTGATAACGCACTGTGTTTGAGAAACAACTCTTGTAAAACAACTATCTCAAGAACTTTAAAAATAATAAATTTCTCGTTATTGCAATTATATTATGAGAATTGCATATCTTTTTCATTTTATTTGTGATATCAGTGTATCCTTAAGACCGTAACAGAAGAAAAAATAATTCAAATTAAACAAATTCAGAATAAGATACTAGTTCTTGAAACGAGTTTTAATACACACCGTTATAATTAAATATATGTTTGATGATAAATAAATAATTTCAAAGCACCAACTTCAGATATTAGTTAGGCAATGCATTTTGTACAAAGAAAAAATTATATTTATAAAATAAGATGGGTATTGTAATATGAGATATAAAAAAAATATATTATAAGAATGTGCCATAAAAAACGTGTGTGAACATAATACTCCATTGGCATTATACACAATTAGGATATACTTGTAAAGTAAATCATGATGTCGACGATTTTAGACAAACGATTTCGGAAAAAGTACATTACAGTACTTTAATAAATAATTAAAGATATAATCAATTAATAATATCAGAAGTAGTTAACTAAAAAGAGCCCAAGGATCGATGGAAGTTCGAGAATGAAGATAAAGCACCCATGGCTAAGCGCATAGCATACAACCTGTTGTTGTACGGAAAACTGAGCAATGTATAGGGAGTGGTACGTTATCACTTAACATGTTCTTGTGAGTACATTTTCAATTTTCATGGAGCTTAAACCAATCCATCTCTGTCATAAATCATTTACTTGTTTTGAAGACATTCTGCTATACGGAAAATTGGAAATTAAAAAAGAACTTCAAAAAAGGAAAAACCAATACTCTTTAAGACATACTAGTTTAGATATTCACATGATTAGTTAATGCGGGTTGAGTTTTTCTTTCCCCTTAGAGCTTTGATATTTGAATTCCAACTAATTCAAGAAACACAACAGTCTTTAGAAGCTACTAACTTATTCAAGAAAAACCCAAAGTTCTATGATAGGGAAGTAGTACTAGTAGTTAATGAAAGATGTGTTTTGATGAAAATATGACTACCGATAATAACTATTAATATTATTTATGACAACAGTAACAGTTGGCACATAGGATATATATATATATATATATATATATATATATATATATATATATATATATATATATATAAGAAACATACCAACAACTGAACATGCAGCATTAATACAGAAATACAGTAGTAGATTATAGACATGCCATAAACAACGGTTGCTGCGGCAAAAGCTCCTCCTCCGGCCACTCGACGAAGTCGCCGGAGGAGGTCCAGGATGAAGCGCCGGCAGGACAACCCCAGCAGCACTCGCCGTCCATAAGCTCCGGCAACTCAATCTCGCCCCAAAAATCGTCCCCGCCGCTATCGCCATCGTCGGAGGCAATGTCGCTTTTCTCATCGTTGCCGGAGGCTTTCATCATATGCGCCGCCTGGGCCGCGGCGGCCTGAATGTCTCGGGCCGTGCGGGACGACGGAAGCGGCAGGGATTCGACCTCGTTGGGAAAGTTGAGCTGCGCCTTCCGGCCTTTGAGGCAGTAGGCTGCGACGTCGTATGCTCGCGCCGCCATCTCCGGCACCGGAAATGACCCCAACCATATGCGGTTCTTCTTCCGTGGCTCCCGGATTTCGGAGACCCATTTGCCCCACCGGCGCTTGCGGACGCCGCGGTACATGGGGTGGCGCGTGCCTCCACGAGGGTTGTCCGTTGCGGCGGCGGCGTCGGGGCACGGTGGAGGTTGATGGTCCATTCAGTGTTTAGAGTGGCATGCGTTTTGGGACTGTGAGTGTGTGCGAGATTTATAAGGCACGTCAGATGTTAAAAGTGGGAGGAGAAGGGATATTACGTAAGTGCCCTTGGGGATTCATAAACTCTTTCTACGTCAAGGCCCAGCATGCAATTAATTATGGATGGCATGTTTCATACATGACAACGCGCGGGGGTAGCTCTTGCTCTCCTGGACTAACTGCCTTCAAACTTTTTTGAACCACTCATCATTTCTAGAGTAAGACATGTGTCATTCATACAATTTTTACAATGATGATTTTTATTTATCTTTTGTTTATCACATATTTATTACATTTCATTTTTTTTTAGTTTACAATGGTTGATTAAAAAATAAAGAAGAAAGTAGGAAAGATAGGGAGAGAAAATAATATACATTATAAGTGATATGATAAAAAAAAATAGGATGAAAACAAAAATGAATACTTGTGGAGTATTTTTCTTATGTATACAATTTAGGATTCCAAGGTTACAAATTAATTAATTAAAATGGTTAACTTATTATTTACTGTGTAAATTAGCTGGAGTGTGATAATTTCAACTTAGTAATTTCGGAATTGAAATTTAGATACTCAATAAGTTAAATATTTGAGGGGGGGGGGGAATTCACTTTCTCGAAGAATATACTTATGATTTTAAATTAAGTAATAAAAATTAAATTTTTTTATATACAATGACAGTATTAAAACTAAAATTTAAGATATCATACAAATTACTCAAACCTGATCATTAGCTATCCCAGTGGGTAACTATTAATTTTTTAAAATCGACAACTATACACGTACCTTTTTGTATGTTTTAAAGGGTTCTTTTTATAGATGAGCTGGATAAAAGTATAAAGCAAATATGTTGTCCCTCCCCCTTCGCAGTCTATATATATAATGTGAGAGATGTCTTGCATAAAGAGAACAATAAAAATATCTACGACCGTGGTCAAAATATATATGTTGATCCATTTTTGTTTTTCTTCTTTCATTCATGACTCGCGGCTGACAGGTTTGACGAAGACACACACTAGAACATTGAAATTAACGCGACAACAGCTCGTGTTTAAGTACTTGAGCACCGTATAATAACATAACATAACATGACAGTTTCCAAAATTAAGTAAATTCCATCGATCAATTTAACTTAATCAAAACACTGGACTTAAGTTTAAAATTACACAACACAATCATCGATCCATGGTGATGTGAAAATTTTAAGTTGCTAGTTCCTACCAGTCAAACTTTGAAATGGAAATGTAGTTGAAGCAACCGGCGAATTACCAATGCTGATGACAACTAAATAGTAAAAGAAAAAAAAGAACATATGATTTTGACATTTTAACAAGCAGCTTCTACATAATTGATAGAAATGTGAAATTCTAATTAACAATTTAGATCCAAACCATGGAAAGATCGTGAGAGGCACGGCAGAAAGAAGAGCTTAAAAAAATGTGTGTGGATGGACCTGATAGATGATTTTTGGAGTAAAATGCCGAATGTGTCCCTGGTGCCTTATTTGGTTGCCAAATGCTGATGAGCTCAGAACTTGACAATTCACATGGGGGAGTGTTGCACGAGAATTGGGTGACTAGTGTTTGGCCTTTTGGTTTTAGTGGGTGGGAGGATGGTTTGATTGATAATGATATCAAGTTAACAACCTACACAAAGCCAATGTCTCACTGGGTTTCATGATAATGATATGAAGCTATGAACACACACAAAGCCAATGTGTCACTATTCTTGCCAAATGACATTTAATTGGCCAATTACCTTTTCAGCCTAACAGGTCGACAACTCAAAATGAACACAATTTTAACATTATGCATCCCATGAACCGCGCGTCTTATCTTTCTATATATTTAATATTTCCATTTTAATAATCGTATCATCTTTGAAACCCACACCCCATACAGTACGTAGTATTTACGCTTAATCATTATATATATAGTAGTTTCCCACAAATAGCATTAGAATTACAATTTTGGTCATTGAAGTTTTTTTTTTTTTTATAATTACAAACAGACTATCAATTTTTTTTTAGGTGCAATTAGTAATTAGTAGTAAAACTACATTTAACTTTGATGTGATTTTTTTATGGAAAAGTTATTCAAATTAAATTTAAAAAATATATATGATTCGATTTTGATTTGTTTTTATTTAAAATAAAATCTGAATCAAATCAAACTAATATTTTATAGTTTTGTTCAGTTCAATTTTTATGATTTTAACTAAAATATTATTTTATTAAAAATTTTATATTTTATCTTCATGTTTTAAATAAAATTACACTAAAAAATTATTAATAATAATCTATGAAACTCATTAATATGCTATTTCTTTACAATAAAAATTTATAAAATTTTATTTATTTTAAACTAAACATATCTTTAAAAAATTATATAAAAAATAATATGTATTATATAAGTTTTACATACATAACACTATAAAACATAGTGAAACTTTAGTTATATACACATAAAGTATATAAAACTAAAGTAACATAAGTATTAATACAAGTGTTGTGATTTGGATCGATTTCAAAAACACAAACAACAAACCAAAAAAACCAAACCAATCAATTTAAGAAAAAAATCATCCAAACAAATTATAAAAAAAATCTATTTTGTTTGATTTTTGGTTTTTTTGAGCTGTTTTTGGTTTTTATTTTGATTTGATTTGGATTTGAACACCCCTAATCTTTAATATATTCTTTTATATGTTTATTTAATATTATTATAAATTAAATTCAACTTGTAATATTTATTAATTGTTGAAAAGTTGCACACAAATATTTTTCTATGAAAAAAATTATGTGAAATGAGTTTTATAATTTCACATAATCAAAACAATTTCTAAGATAGAAAACATGCTTATTAACATATTTATAGATTATCCATTAATAAAAAATTTCCATTCAAGTAATTATAATTGTGCAAAATTAACTTTTATATAAAAAAAAACTCTATATATTTTCTCCTTTAACAAAGTTCTAAGGCGAATTGATGTGTTATTTACTCTCTCCAAAAACTCTATATATGCTTCTGTTTTATACTTTTATTATATAACATTAATGTAAAACTCATTCATCACTAATTCATTATCTTATTTAATCAGTCTACATCATTCTTACATTATTCAAGTATTTAGTTTTAAAATGAGTTGAAAACAACCTCGTGGTCCATTAGTTAATCTATTCATATTGTCAACAAATGATTTAGTTTATCAATCCTAAAGTCATAGTTATAATAACCTAATCCACCTTGACTCAAAATATACTAATATGGGCAATTGATTACAGTTTATTTAATTCTAAGAGCAATTTATACACCACTATACATTGCAACCATGCAGGGGACATTTGTTGATAGAGTAGCAGTGGCCGGTTTATTTATTCTCCACCGCTTAAGTAGTACTGATACATATGATTTCCACCCCTTAATTTAAATTATTAACCTAGTTAGTAGAAAGTAGTCCCTCATAAACTATCAGTGAAAACATCCACGACCAAAGCTATCGTAGTTATAACACTGATCGACTTAAGTTTTATTTCTTTCTATCATGACATTACTAGTAATTGTCTTATCTAACAATTTTTTCTATCTTACAAATACTAATTTTCTTTTAACGTCTCCAACGTACTCCGACTGCGGCAGGGGGATTGATGCAATTGCAAGATATATATAAATTAAGAATGCATGATAAGTAAAAGTAACGATCGACCGTAAAAGTGTATAAAAAACATGCAAGAGTGAGGAGGCGGTGATAAATGGACGTTTGAGGCCTAAATATTTCAGTGCAGAAAAGGAAAGAGAAGTGGGTTGGATCATTTCCAACTAAGCAATGGTTCTGTAACTCCTAATTGTAAGGTCTTTAAAGATGAGAAAGATCAATTCGTATGAATTGTTGATAACCTGGCCTTAATGTTTACTGGTACGATTGAGATAATGCAAAACCACCAACATCGTACAACCATAATCAATGCGTAAAATAGTCTTCGCTATTTAATGAGGGGCTGGAATTGTTTGGCCAATTGCACAGAGCATGCATGCAAATAGATTTCTATGATTGAAATGTAAACAGCTGTACAAAACATATCAAATCCTTTCTACTATCAACAACTGCCTGATGGAAACCCTATAAATATAAAGTTTTCTGGTTGTTCAGTAAGAAATGTTGGAGATCGATATACACAAAACCAGAAAGGACCACGTTATTAAATATTCATTCAATGTCAAAAAGTTTTTATTTTCATACAATTGAAATACATCATTTTTTTTTGTCAAAAACAAGATTAGGACATTCAAACTTAAGTGTATTATGTTTTTTATATCGATTAATTAAATATATTTAATAGATGTGAAAAAATATTACATTTAATCGATGTAAAAAAGCATCATGTTTAGATTTACTCCAACATATCCTAAATAAAAATGACACATTTTAATTTTATGTTGATGAAAAATATATTGAAAATTTTACTTTGAAATAAATTTTAAACATTTTTATATTTAAAATAACCAAAAAACATATTATAGTAAAGTAAAATAAATTATCATTTCCAAAGTTTTTCTTCTTTTTATCTTTCTATTGATCAGAAAAATTACTTAAAGAATACATAAGGCAAAAATTATGAATAATTTCTCAAACAAAAAATACCAAATATATAAATAATACTTTAAATAAAGGATATGATATAATGCGAGAACATGATTAATGTTAGACCAAATGTTAAGAAAAAAAATTACTAGTATTTAAGATAAGAATTTCCATTGCACGTTAGTTAAAAACTGTCCTAAAATTATTGTGATAGAACTTGTAACAAACTTTTTTTGAATCAGAATTCTACTCATCATAAACATTTCGAAACAATTATTACTCCACAATTTCAGGATGGATTTGTACAACAGTTTTACCTTAGAAATAATATTATTTTCCGTCACAATTTTATGATAGAATTAATAAGAAAGAATTATGTCACAAATATAACATATTAGACCAATTTAGCATAAGTTATCGAGTTGAAAAATAGAATCTAGTAGTATTTTGTCCACATGGATAGATGCCAATAATCCATAGATATTAATCAAATTCAACTAAATCTATCCATACGAAACTAAATAGTATTTGTCCCAATTCTGAATATAATTTGTTCATCGAAAGCACAATTTAAGTTATTTCTGAATAATATAATTAAAATATACAAATTTTATCAATACAATATAAAAAATAAAAAATTCTAATAACTTAGGGTACACGTTATAAAATTAAGGTCATATAATTAATTTGATAATCATATTCGCAACATCGTTTTCAGCAGTAACATCACCTGCAAGAAGATCATCTCTCTATCAAAATATGTCGCAATATTCAAATTATTGTTTACATATTTAACAAATAAAGCCATAATTTTATTTCTTTTCAAATAAAAACACTATGTAACTAGTTGTTGGTTGTTGTTCAGCAATGTTATTCCTTTTAAATCTGAGTTCTTTGTAGAACCTTCATGATGTTTACTGTTTTTCTATCAAGAAGAAAATGGATTAAGCTGAAATGCAAAATGGGAGAACGCATAGAAGTTTGCAAATATTAAGTGGATATTACCTTCACTTATATTTCATCACCATCTTTCCAAACTTGATGCAATTCACTACTGTTCTTGGACCCTGGTTTATAAGTTCAAGAAAGAAAAAAAAAAAAAAACATTACACTAACACAAAAATAAGCCGCAACCATTAATTTGGATTTGTGATGATAATTGCCATTAGAGTTTTGGCGTAAGTTGTGTTTTAAACAAAATCCTCTAATAAGTACATAAATTTAAATCCAACCATATGTAAGGCAATCATTTCCACAGAAATCAAGAATAGTGGGCATTTTATATCCTGCCTGAACTGAAGCATATACATGTTAAAACTTGTACTCCCTGCCACCGGGTAGGTCTTGCAAAGTGATCTTATAATGCTTTTCTAAACGTATCAGGCTCAATGGGCGGGTTGCACTCCAAGCCCATCTCATGGTTGGATCCATTTCAGAGCCCTAAGACCAAGGTTCTTAACTGGGGGCCGTGCATTTACAAGGCCCAGTGTCCCCAATGTACGCCATCCTACTTAAACTCAAGGCCACATAAAATAGGCCTTGTTCAAAATACTCTGACGACTCTGACTTTTCTAAAAAAAAAGAAAGAGTTAGTAACGTAATCAACTATCATAGTGTATACCCTTGATTTAATAGCCACATCAAGTTAACCCCACAAAGGAACATTTGGGACTCCAGACAATCACAAAACAAGAAAGATTTAGAGCCTCTAGAATCAAATGATCAAAGATAATAAAACACAAAAAATCTTATGTGGTGAAATTCTATCTGTACCCTTTAGGTTGGATATCAATCCTATCCAACACATATTTAGTGTCTTTGTACTTTGTGCTTAAAGACTTAAGTTAAAGGTTGTGTATCCTCTTTGTCCTAGTGTGATCCAATCACCCATCATGATTTGTATTAAGTGCATGACATGTATATAATCACGTGTCAAACTCCTTTGAAATATGAAGTAACATTTTTATATGCTATAATGTCTCAAACTATGAATATCGGAAGAGGGGATCCGGGCCCGGCAGTTGATAGGATAAAATACTTTCACTTTAACCTAGGACATACAAGTTAAACATTACATTTCATATGAATGAATGTGTATATCAAAAGACTATCTAAAATCTAAATACTAATATTAGATAGTTGATGATGAGTCCATCTTAATAATCACTGATGAAGCCATAGAGGGGATTTGAACTCTGCTTTTTTATTTAGTATTTTTGTATATTCAGATACTCTTGTAACTCTAACTTATAGCAATTGGTAACCATCGGCAAGAAAAAAAAAAAAAAGAGAGAAGAGGCAATTTTAAATAAATAATACAAATTAAATAAATAATTTGAAAAAAGTGGTTGTTTTAAAAATATTTCGAAATTTGGGACAGTTAAAAAACACGCCTATTTTAGGCGTGTTTCACCTGGTTGTGACATGTATCATGCATACGCAGTGTCGAGCGAACTTCGAACGGTCATAACTTTTGATAGGAATGTCCGATTGAGACGTACGATATATCAAAACCAAAACGCTCGAAATTCAGAGGGGAAGGCCTAGGCAACTTCCTAAAGGGGAGTTGGTCAACTATTTTTTTCAGAAAATACTTCTAAGTGTCTCAAAATGATGATTTAGGATTCAATTAGTCAAAAATTTCCAAACAATCTACTTTTTTAATTATTTAATCAATTAATAATTTAATATTATTTTCTATTTTTTTAATTATTTCTTTTAATCTCGAACGTTTTGACATAAAACATATCTCAATCAGAAATTTCTATCAAAAATTATGACCGTTTGAAGGACACATCGTACACCTAATTTAGACTACTTTTTTTGCAGACATTAAGATGTAAAAATAAAAACTTCAACTTAAAAATTTATAATTCACACACACTATTTAATTAAGTTAAATTCTTTTACACACTGTTTAATCAAGGAAGTTAAACTCTTTTAATAAAACAAGATAGATTTAGATAAACAGATTAGTATGCAACACGATGACCTGTTCCGTCCAATGCAAACATCTTAAGTGTTGAGTCCGTTGCTAAATTACTGTTGATTTCTGGCGTACATTAATTTGTGTTTTTTCTTGTTATATACAGTAGTGCAAATAAACTTTTACCACAGATTCCAATGTCAATTTGGACATGCATTTATGCATTTTTTTTTGTCTTAAAATTGATGTATTTTTTTTTTCAAAAAGAAGAAAAAATTGAATGAAAGATATTTGTAAAATGTGCATTAATGACATAATAATATATGAGAACATATTTCTAATACATATATATATTTTTACAATAGTTAAGTTTTAATTATTTAATTATTTAAAAAGTAGTACTGTAGAAAATAATTCCTGGGAGCAGGCGGTTATTGGATGACGCGGCGGCTTGCATTGCGAAGGCAAGGGAACTTGAATGCATGCACACGGCAAACACGTTACCACATTAATATAGTAATATTTTCTTCCATTGAAAGGAGCCAAATGCTTAAATGCACTTCACTACTTCACGTGCTTTTCACCACTGGGCCCCACCTCCCTTATCTCCTCCAAGATTAGTTAGATGAAGACACGTGGGGAACTGAGAGCCCTAATAGGGCACGTGGAACGCGTGTGATGTTCGGAAACGTGTTCGTTTTCAGGGAAGCGAGAGTAACGATGGGAGCCGCACAATTTGCGTGATCAATCACAATGACTCGTCGATTCTTTTCACGCGCCACCAACGCGTGGGAGAACCTCTTTTTTATTTGAAGAAGAAGAAGAGGCACGTTACTCGTGCTCCTGGTGATGCAATCAAAGCCTTTATCCACAAGCTGCCAAAATCACATGTGAATTTTGTTAATAACTCGCCACTGCGCTAAGCATGCTTCTTAAAAATATCTTTATTTCTTCTTTTTAATTGATCTAGTATTTTATTTGTAACTAAATATTCATGAGTAGCCAGTGCGTCAAGTATGTTAGATAAAAATATGTTTATTTTTGTTTTATTTTCTTAGAACCATTTTTTTATACAATTTTTAGTAAGTGTTTTTTTTTTTTTTAATTCCACTCTTAGTATTATGAGTATGTTTGATTTAGGGAATGGAAAAAGAATGATGAAGATATAAGAATTTTTTTAAATTAAGATACATTATAAAAGGTGTAAGATTTTTTAAAAAATACAATATCTTTTTAAATATTATTTTTCTCATTTATATTAAACATACTATATGTGTTTTCATTGTTAAAAATTTCACATCAAATATTATAAATGTGTTTGAATGAATTTTGAACGAAATTAATTTTATAAAATTAATTTTGGTTAAAATTGATTTTAAAATATGTGATTTATATTTAGATGTTTTATTATAAAATTAAATTAAGAGAAAAATTTAATATAAAATTTTGGATCCAATATAAAAGTTATTCAGAATTATTTTATCCTAAAATCAACTATAAATTCATTATTAATTTTGAATTTTTTAATATGGAATTAAATATGTAAAAATATACTTAAATTTAATTTTAAATTCAGATTTATTCTTTAATTTCAAATCAAACACGAAGCAACTATTCACCTGTGTTTGATTGAGCGTATGCAAACCACCCACCCATTTGTATAAAAAAATGGCGTTAAATTTATCAAAACGACACAGAAACAACTAACGATAATTTCAGGAATGACACGCGCCTAAAGCTATCAAATGCTACTCCACATGCAATTAGTTATAACAAATCAACGTGTTACATAGTATATATAAATATGTATGATTAATGTATTTTAAGAGAAAACATTAAGGAATGTTATTAATATATTTATATTATAGTAGTAATATTTAATATAACTTTTAATATTTGTTTCTATTTATAAGATCTAATTATTTAATTAATTAAAATAAAAAATAATTAATTTAATGATTTATAATAAATTTATTCTAAATTCATAGGAACATATGTTTTTTTAAAAAAATCATTGTTATTAATATTTCACTTTCTCTTCTAATATATATTCATACAACGTCTCTATTATTTAATTAATGATATTTTAATCAAAATAATTAATAGAAAGGACATGCTGTGGCCTACACATTATCATTATTATTTAAGAAAAAAATTATCCTAAAATAATTATTATTTTACTTTTTAATTTAATATCAATTACTTTTTCATTTATATTTTTTATATATTAATGATGAACTATAAATCTAAAAAAAAATTATTAATAACATAAGATTAATTTTATAAAATTATTATTTTCTTTTATCTATTATTATTTTTTATATTTCTGTATAAAATAATGATAATAATTATTTGGGACCAAGAGAATAATTTATTAGGTCTTACAGAAAGAAACAAAAATCAATTTTAACTTTAATCTTATAAATAAGAACAGAAATGTAATATAATTTAATTTTGAGATAAAAAAAAGTTTAAATATGATTTACTTTTGTATAATTAAGACCATTAGAATTTAGAAATAAAATTCATAAGCTTATGTAAACAAACATTTAATATTTTTTAACCCTTTAAGTTTCAAAAGCAAGAGTCAATTTTATCAAATAAAAAATAAAAAAGCAAGTGTCAATGCGGGTCTCCATCAAGATAAAACTGTTATTTTTTTTAATAATAAAACTGCTTCAATACTCAACTCCAAGAACAAAAGTATATTGCAATTAAATATTAAAGACCAACAACTTGGGTTTTGGATCACTTTTAGCTTTCGCTAGCCTTCTGTTCCACTCAAATTAGGACCGCCTTGTGAGTTTTGGGTCTATAATATATTTGGCTAAAAATGTTAAAAGAAATCAAAACGCGTTTAATTTCCTGGGAATCATCTTTTGTATAACTTTCGACATCATGAATCGATAAATTAATGATTTTAAGAGTTTGATTGTTGTTCTTTTAAGGTTTGCAAATGGCAAGCAACACTTGGTCAAATCCACTTTTACTTTCTTGCTGATCACACTTGTCTTTACACCGTACAATAGTAACAGACCATGAGGAAAAGTGGGAGATCGGATGAAAGATGAGTAGATAATACCCGTTCCTCTTAGGCCGTGTTTGTTTTGGCGGACCAAAATAATAGGCTCTAGACGGAATTAAGGGCCAGCTGTTTCATATTAACGATTTAGAAGATAATTAAGTTTGTAAAATTGGTCTTCACTGACAGTAAAATAACATATCATTTTATTTACTCTATTTTTTTCTTCAAATTATTTTCTCTTCTATTTTTATCTATTTTATTTCTCTCATCTAAATCAAACATAGCCCAAAATTTATAATCATATGTTTGATTTTTTAAAAAATGAGAAAAATATAAAAATAGTCAAAGTTTATGCAACTTCACAAAAATATTAGATAATTGCTTATATTTTTCCAAAATAGTTTATTTTATGTTTTAAAAACAATATTAATATGACATGATATGATATGTTATAATTAACATATAATTATGCTTTTTATATATGTGATTCGAATTTTAAAAGAATATTTTGGTATAAAATTATATGAATTTTAAAAATATTTGTGTGAATGTTAAAACTTTGAAAAGATTTTTAAAAAACTATGATTAGGATTTTGTAGCTCAGAATTTAATAAATTTATAACATAATAATTCATAAGATTTATTTTTTTTTTATAAATTTACAATCATAAATTTTTAGAAAAATTAAAATTATAAAGTCAATAAAAAAATTACAATGGTTGAATAAAAAAATTAAAATCAATACAAATTTTTTCAATCTTTTATTAAAAAAAAAAAAAAAAAAAAACTTCATGTCTTTGCTATATGGTGTTTCTTCGCATATCTAATCTTATACTACTAAACTTACATGCATTAATATCAAGCAAATCACCCACCATAATGTGTTCTGTATCTAAATTCAGGATCTCTTTTAACTTATAGCATCCCAAATATTACTTTTATTTTCTCTATTTTGTTTTCTTTTTTCCATTAAGTTAGATTTTATTTTTTTTCAAAATTGACACAATAGTCTCTTAGTGCCTCTAAAAGGTCTTCTTAAACTTTGGCATGATTGTTCCCAATCGAGCTAGAACTCCTCCATGCTTATATTTACTTTTCTTATGACTACTTGACTTTTAGTGGAAACCTCCACACCTAAACGTGTAGGATTGAAAAAATGAGACGATTAATTATTCTATTAGTGTTACCACCTTCAAGGAAGAGAGAAATAAAATTATGTGTGCTGAAAAAAAAAAGTTAGAATGAGAGACTAGAAAAGTCTAAAGAGTTTGACTAAGATTATTTAATGTATTTGATGTTTATATATACAATTAAAAAGACACACAAAATTGGTTCTACAAAATAACCATCAAATCTGTTAAATTCTTTTACAACTTGTTAAAATTTTACAACTGCATACAATTTTCAATCAAGATTTGTTAATAACTGGCCAACAATAAGATGTTTATATATACAATTAAGATTTTAATTAATTATTATTAAAAATTTATCTTATTTAAAAGTTTTGATTGAATATTATTACTACATAATTTTTTTTTTAAAATCTAAATGGAATACACAATGCCATGTCTTATAAGTGTAAAAGTTGATATACTATCAAAATATTTACAAATTATTTTTACGATGACTTTTATTTACAGAATTATTTTGTTACATGTTTACAGTATGTTTAAAATGATGGAAGGAAAAAAAAATTGAATTAAAAGAAAATATTTTTATTTTTAAGTAATTTTTTGTTGTTTTTCCTTTTGCTTTCTTTCAATTAAAGAAAAAATAAAAAGCGGAGGAGAGGAAAGGCGCATACAGATTACACAGGCATGATAATTGTTGCCGACTAACTGAGCCTCAAAGCTAGGTTGAGCTAACCATGGTTTAACCTTTGATTTCTCTCTCTCTCTCTCTCTCCCTTGCTTCATTCGCTTGACTTTGCTACTAACCATTCTCATTCGCGACCCACCTCCTTTTGTTTCCTATTGAATATCACTGCCTGACTTCATGAGATGGAAGCGGAGAAAAAGTCGCATTTCAGTTATTAGTAGGGGTTGGTTGCTGCTAAAAAAATAAACAGATAGAGATGAAGGTTGACGCCGGCGTGGTGTGGGACGATGAGGACAAGGCCATGCTTGGGGCTGTTCTGGGAGCTCCAGCTTTGGAGTTTTTAATGGCAAACTGCTTGTCGAATGATAGTCTTCTAATGGCGGTTGGGAGTGAGGAGGGGCTGCAGAACAAGCTCTCGGATCTGGTGGAGCGTCCCAGCGTCTCCAATTTCAGTTGGAACTACGCCATTTTCTGGCAGCTCTCGCAGTCCAAATCCGGTGACTGGGTTCTGGGTTGGGGAGACGGGTGCTGCAGGGAACCCAGCGAGGAAGAAGAGGGTGCTGTGAGAAGAGGAACACTGAGGCTTCTTCGCGTGGACGAGGAGATGCAGCAGAGGATGCGGAAGAGGGTGCTGCAGAAGCTGCACACCACGTTCGGGGGCGAGGATGAGGACAATTACGCTTTTGGCCTCGACCGCGTCACCGACACCGAGATGTTCTTTCTTGCTTCCATGTACTTTTCTTTCCCACGCGGCCATGGTGGCCCAGGTAAGTGCTTCGCTTCCGGGAAGCATTTGTGGCTCAAATCTGTGTCTGATTACTGCGTGCGTTCTTCCTTGGCTAGCTCTGCGGGAATTCAGACTATTGTTTTGGTCCCTACTGATTTTGGAGTCGTGGAGTTGGGTTCTGTCAGAATGTTACCCGAGAGTTTTGAACTCTTGCAGGCTGTTAAGTCTGTGTTCTCCACGCAGTCTCCTTCATACCAAGGGGTGAGCGTGAGCACCGGTGGGAATGCTCTTTTTCCTGTTTTGGCAATTGGGGATGGTAACAAGGTAGATGGAGGAGTTTCGATTCCCAAGGTTTTTGTCAACACAATTGGCAATCGGACGCATTTCAGAGAGAAACTCGCTGTTAGAAAAATGGAGGATAATAGGCCTTGGCCAGGCCATGGCCACCCCCACCCCAATGGGAACAACCTCCACATCAACAACAACAACAACAACAACAACAACGTTAGTTTTCCGAATGTGCGGGGTAATGGTCTTCATGTTTCAAGTTGGGCAGTGAATTCGGGTTTGAGGCAGCCTGGTCCCGTTGAGACTGTTGCTCATAGGGCCTCCACGAGTAGTGTCCCCGTAGAGCTGGCTAATGGTGGGAAACAGGATTTCCGACTGAGCAATAGCTATCAACCTCAAAGGCAGGTGCAAATGCAAATTGACTTTACCGGAGCCACTTCCAGGCCTTCTTCTGTGAGACCGGTCGTCGGTGAATCGGAGCTTTCTGATGTTGAGACCTCTTGCAGGGAGGAGCAACCCAGTGTTGCCGATGAAAGGAAGCCCAGGAAGCGGGGAAGGAAGCCTGCCAATGGAAGGGAAGAGCCCCTCAATCATGTGGAGGCGGAGAGGCAAAGACGCGAGAAGCTCAACCAGCGCTTCTATGCGTTGAGATCTGTGGTGCCTAACATCTCCAAGATGGACAAGGCATCATTGTTGGGAGATGCCATTGCTTATATCAACGAGCTTCAGGCTAAAGTCAAGATCATGGAAGCTGAAAGAGAGAGATTTGGAAGCACTTCAAATGATGGATCAGTCTTGGAAGCTAACTTGAGATTGGAAAATCAGGAGAAACAAGCTCCTGATGTGGATATTCAAGCTTTTCAAGATGAGGTCACTGTAAAGGTGAGCTGCCCACTTGACAGTCACCCTGTTTCAAAAGTAATCCAAACATTTAACGAAGCACAGATCAGCGTTGTAGAGTCTAAACTTGCTGCTGCAAATGATACCATTTTTCACACATTTGTAATTAAGTCCCATGGACCTGAACAGCTCACAAAGGACAAATTGATTGCTGTTTTTTCTCCAACAGAATCCAACTCATTGCAGCCATTGTCATCAGTTGGATAGCAAGGGAATTGCAGTTAGCATAGTCCATACATAGAGAATTACCTTTTTCTAAAAGCTTCCTCAGAATTTTTTTGTTACACCGCGGAGGATCTTAAAAGAAAAGCATTGGGAACTATAGTAGTAGAATAAATGGTTTCCATTCACCAAGTAGGCAGCAGCCAATTTATGTTTGTCTATAGTGTATAGTGTATACACACCCGAAATATTGTTCCTGCAATGTCAATTATTTTATTTAGTTCAACCAATGTAGTTGTTATGGTTAAAGAGTTTATGTGTTGATGTCATGTCTTTCACGTTCTTGTTTTTTCATGTCTTGTTCTGTGCATAAGAGGAAAGAGGAAAGAATTCTTAATTTTTGCTACTTTTATTATTTGAAATTTTTATGATATAGTTGTGCTCTTCCTTTCAGAGACATAATTGTAAATCTGTTTTTTTTGTATATTTTAAGAAGTGAGGTGTTTTTCCCCCCTTGCAAGTATGCTCCTTTGGAGTTTTGGTTTTCTGTTTTTTGTCGGTTACGTGGATAGAGTTTTTCTCGTCTGTGCAATCTGCACGAGGACTAACTTGTGATAATAATATAGAAAATCTTATCGGAGAAATTATATATATATATTGTGTTTGCAATGGCAATTGAATGAGCTTGGACATAATTTTTCTCATGGACTGCAAAGAGAAAGGTGAGTTTTCATTACCTGTTTGACTAGTGTAGAGATAAGAAAATGGACACATCTGCAAACTGTGAGTGGATTGCATTTTCTGGTACAAGTACCACTTAATTTCTTTCTGTTAGTATTATGTTTCCTTCCCCTCCGCTTTATCTGCAACAAAATGAGGCCGAATCTTTGGTGCACATGAAAAGGAAGAAAAGTATTGGTACTGCTCTTAAATTCTGGACCGTTTCCTTTGTTATTTTACTACCTTTCTATGAGAAATTGAGGTATCTCTAATTCTTGCAGAAAAGAACATTAGGCTAAAAGGCTGTTTAGAAAATAAAAATAGGGAAGCTAAATTTGTCCTATTTATATTTATTAATTAATATTCCCAGGGCCATGCAGGAAATAAAATAAACGAAAACAAAACACCGGCCGTTCTTCAAAAATAAAGAATACTAGCAATGCAATGTGTTGAGACTTGAGTGGTCCTGCAATCCATTATACACGTGATGTCCTATTTTGAAATTTGAAATTTGGAAAACGTTCACGTGCTAAGGTCCTTTCAACTAATGAGTTCTGCAATGACAACAATTATGTGGTGCATGTGTTTCCTTTTTAAAGTGATTGAAAGTTAGATCTTTGAAGAAAAAAATAAAGGAAAATTGGGAAAAATAGTTATGACGACGATACGCAGCGCTGAGGCGGAAGGGTAGAACCGTAAAAGTGAAATCCCCAAAAAATCCGTGTCGCGTCAAATTTGCGTGGACTAGTTGCGTCTGTTTCTTTCTCGTGGCTGGGTGCTCGTGCTACAATATGCAGTATTTCTTGAGATATTTCGATAATTTTTTTCACTGAGTGATTATAGAAAAATTTATTCAAATAAATTCTTTGAATTTCTAAATCAAAAATAAATCCTTTGAATTTAAATAATTTTTTTTGAAAATTGTTATGGTAATTAGTATATGATAAATATTTTTTATATAATTGAATTTTTAATAGATAAGTATTTTTAAATATATAAATTATATTATAATTAGAATTTATAGTAAATAAATATTTTGAATATAAAGATTAAATTTTTATTTACACTATAATTTTAAATAGATGAGTATTCATAAAAGATTAATCTAAGCTTAATTTCCATTGGTTAACCTTAATCTCGTGAATTTGATCAAAATGGAACCAAAAATAAAAATATTAATTCAGGTAGGGTTTATTTTTGCTTAATCCGTGATAGTCAGATTAAGTCTGGGGTTGCATGAATTGAAAATTGAATAAGTCAATTTGACCTAGATATACGTATTTTGTATTATATTAATTATCAATAAAATATTAACATTTTCTTATTTGAGTGATGATGAGTTATTTCATTCAAGAGTTCTCTTCTTCCTTCGTATCTTATGGTATGTTTGATAAGAAGGAAAATAAAAAATAAAAAAATTACAAAAAAAAATTACAAATAACAGTATATTTTTGTTTGTTTGGATTAAGAGAAAGTAAAAGGAAAAAAAAATTGACTTACAAAAATAAAAATTTAATTTTCTTTTTTTTTTTCTAATTCAAATTTTATTATTTTTCTCTTTACTCTATTTTCCTCGTTCCATACATAGGGTTAATCCCTCATCGGCAGTGCACTTCACCGTTGTGCTCTCTTTGTTATAACTTGTAGAAAATTTTCGAATTTGCACAGTAGCAACAACGAAGAAATTGAATTCCCTGCTTATATAAGATTTATGTGCGTATAGCATAGTAGCATACTAGCAACACGAGACCAAACAAAATTATTGTTATACTTTTCTTCAAGGATATCATGGTAGTGGTGCACTAATTATGATTGCGGTGACAATGAGATTATAAGGATAATAATTGTAACACTAATTCTTTTAGAAATTTAATTTATGTTTGAATCTATAGAAATTTGATGATGTACATGAAATTTTAATAAATTTCTAAATTAATATTTTAATCTAAATTATTTATTTTAATCGAACAATAATTATTGAATGTTCTTTTCTCTCACAATAAAACACTCTTTCCTCTCCCCTTCCCCGTTCTCTACATATATGCAGTTGTGGACTGAACTGTCATTCAATTTAAATTTTGGCATGCAAGAAGTTCCTCAATGATTATTATAATTAAAACTTTTCATATTATCAATCTTTTGCATAAAAAATACAATTGGTCCTAGGGACAAGGACACGGGATCGAACGTGCATATTGATATTATTTATTATGTACATGAAGAGTATATAACCTCAAATAACTGAAATTGTGATGAAAATTAGGGTCCAAAAGGCAATGGCACCGAACTTGGTTCTTTGGAGGTCTTTAACTGCCGTTGCACATAACTCGCACCTACATACCCTTTATTCCACTTTGGATTGTCTGGATGAAAATCCTAATCTCTAATGTTTAAAGCATCCTTGTCCTTTCTCTTTGGGGGTGGTAAAGGATTAATTCTTGAGGATGGGATGTGGGGATCGTTTGATCTAATAAATTGCAAATACCAAACATAACATGTAGGGATGGACCTAAAAAAATTTATTTATATCTGCATATTTAGTAGTGCGTTCGGGAGTAGTGTCTTCGAAATTTTTTATAAAAAATTTAAATCAATATTTTATGTATAAGATTATGAATACGTTCAAAATATAATTATTTTTGTAACAAGATATAAATAATAGTTTGACACAAGTTTAATTTTTAATAAAAAAATAAATAAGAAGGACTACAAAATGTAAAAAAGGCTAAGCAAATTGGTATTTGGATCTTGGCCCAAGTAAACTTAAACTGAGTTGCGCTTCTTCCGCTCCATTTTGCGTCTCTTCTCCATTTAGGTAGACCAAACTTTGCTGGAGTTTATGAGGAAGTGCTACGTCGAATGATTTTTATGTCAACACTTACGGACATTGGTCACAACGTGGGTCCGACAATATGACATGTGTGGTGGTGGTCAATGGTCAACTGCAACTTATCAAAATATGTCCTTTTTTTTTTGTTGCGTGTGATATATGGTGCATGTACTGATATACATATCGACATTAAGGCCAAAAGCAATATTGGGATCCATGTAAAGAGAAAAATATCAACTAAAAATATCTTGACCTGATAAGGTACTCAAGAAAACCACACATTTGTTTGTCACGTCCATTTTGGCTGTATAGTCGGTACAAATTAATGGTTAATGCAAGCCTACCAATGGTCTAGACTCTAGAGACTCAATAATTAGAGTTGATCAAATTATCCACAACACTATAGTCTATATACCAATTATATCATGAGTTAAACGAGAAATAAACTCGCATGTGCTTCTCATTTTTCATTATTTTTAGACCTAACGCTCAGCACAAGGTGTACGTAGCATCAGAGTTGCACCTAACCTAAGTACCTAACCCACCAATTCATTTCATATTTTCCTTTGTTATTATCTCTCACTCTCTCTCAACAAGTTTCATGCATCTGTGTAGGAAAAATATCATTGTCAAAATTAATTACCGAGCACCTCCTCATCAACCATATATAGGTGAGTTCAGGAAAAATTTCCTCTCCGGTTACAACAATGGAATGTAACCTAAGAGGTTCATTAATAGATCCCACAAATTCCATGTGTTTATCTCTTTTTCTAATGAGCCTTTCTATTAAATGAAGGGAGTTGAACACGTGAGTTTTAATTGTCATATCAAAAAAATTATGTTTGTATTCTATATTGACATGTCTGTACGTAGATATTAAAAAATTTGTCTATGATGAATCTTAATCAAACTGGAAATATAGAAAAAATAATTAAACAAATTAAAATTATTTAATCATTTATTTTAAATATTTCCAAACATTTGTTTAAGATTTCAAGCTGCTGCTTAACATCCAGTGATTGTTTATTTATTCACCTTGTAATTGTAAACAGATAAAGTAGCATATTACTAAAACTAACTTCACTCTGGTTTCCTAAGATAGTGTTAGGTTAAAAATAAAAGATAAAAATAGTTTTTTATACTTGTCAAATACTTTAGATTTTAAAACTAATGTATCTATAAGTCATTTTTAAGTGCTACCTATACCAACCAATAATATGTATAAATCTTTGAGTTTTAATTGTAGGTAGAAGTATTTTTTTATCTATACTAATTTATATCTGTAAGTAAAAGTATTTGTAGAAATATCTCATTTTTCTAGTTTTTCTAAGCTCGATGATAAATACCCTACTCTGTACATTTTTTTTCTTTTTAATAAAAAATGTCTTCTTATGAGCATGAGCTTCAAAATAGATTTGGCACCGAGAACAATTTGAAAGAAAAAAGAAACTGTACATGACCTCAAATATGTTACTCCATCGGATTAAAAACTGCCCATATGTAGTTCTTTTATGAAACCAAAGAGGATTGTTTTTTTGAACAAGATGAAACCAAAAAGAGGATTCAATTATCTGATTGAATATGTTACACCTTTGATAACTAACTTTTAGATTCGTGCTCCTATATTATATATTAAAGAGTAAATCATTATTTTAGTCTCTCAAATGTATAACACTGTAGAAAAAATTAAGGAAGTTTAAATAAATTCCTAAGAGTGCAATCCATTAAGGTTAAATAGTCATTTTCGTCTCTGAATGTGTAGAGTGCTGACAAGTTCGTCCTTGAAAGATAAAAATTCAAATCTTTATCCCCGAAAGTGTAAAAAGTGCGACAAATTCATCCTTCCATTAACTTTTGTCCGTTACCGTTAATGAAAGTGCCTACGTGACACAGAGGGACGAAAATGTCATAAAAATAATTGTCAACAGACTGCTGACTAGATTTTGAACGAAAATGTCAGTAAGTTACCATTGGACCAAAATGTCACTAATTTTCAATTGGACCAAAATGTTAGTAATTTTTCATTGGACTAAAATGTTAGTACGTTTTAATTGGACCAAAATGTCAGTATGTTTTCATTGGGGGGTAACACTGTTAGATTGTGACTAATTATTATAATTTAAGTAAATTTGTAATGATTAATACATTGTTACAATATTTATTTCGATACACTGGTAGAATGTTTATTTTGAATAATTTATATTGTGATAGATAAATTATGATTATTAATCAATATTATGATTATTATTATGTTTCTTTTAATTTATGCTTGTTTTCCTATTTTTTTAAGTGATTATTGTATTGTTATTATTATGCTTGTAATGATAAAAAGAGAGAGGAAAGATTTACCCTTAATGACATTTTGGTCCAATGAAAATGTACTGACCTTCTTCGCCAAAAAAATTACTGACATTTTAGTCCAATGAAAAATTACTAACATTTGGTCCAATTGAAAATTAGTAACATTTTGGTCCAATGATAACTTACTGACATTTAGGTCCAATAGAAAATTACTGACATTTTAGTCCAATGGTAACTTACTGACATTTTTGTCCAAAATCTAGTCAGCAACCGTGTTGACAGTCATTTTTGTGACATTTTCGTCCCTCTGTGCCACGTAGGCACTTTCATTAACGGTAACGGACAAAAGTTAACGGAAGGATGAATTTGTCGCACTTTTTACACTTTCGGGGATAAAAATTTGAATTTTCATCTTTCAGGGACGAATTTATCAGCGCTCTACACATTCAGGGACGAAAATGAGTATTTACCCATCCATTAATTACATTAACCCAAAATTAAAAAAAGTATGACTAAAGTGATAATAATATTTATATATGATTAAGGACTAAAACAACATTAAATGATTAGGGAATTAGATAAAATAATTGAAAAGTTCAAGAACTTATTTGAAAATTTATTTTTTTTGGATACTAATGTAACAATATATTATATTTTCAAGGACTAAAATAATTATTTATTCTATTATTAAATTCTAACAATAGGTCATTCAAATATTTTTCATGATACTATGAGATCTGAATTGTTGAGATTTTACTACACTGCTCAATATAATATAAGAAAAATAAGTAAATCGAGCTTTATAATTTATGGCTTGTGTTAATTACTCATTCCTTCATTAATAAGTATACCTCCCTTCCTATTCTTTTTCTAATATTTTTTTCCTTTTTTTAAGCCAATTTTTTTTCTTTGATACCCTTTTAATTTTCAAATTATACTTAAGAATTTTCTTTTTGGAAAGAAGCTCACCCCTTCACCTCCTTCTAATTTTTATACATTCTTTTCAACATATTTTATTCTATTTGTTGAAATTTATAAGAAATTACAAAATTTTGTGGGTCCTATATCTTATTTAATGTTTTTCTCTAATGATTTTATAATTTTAATAAATTTTAATCAATAAAAAATATATATTTCAAGGAGTGTGATGCACTTTGATCAAAAGAGTTATGTAACTTTTTTTTCTTCTTCTCACTTTTAATTAAGTGTTTCACGTGTGATCCGAAACATTTTTTTATGCAAGAGATTTCAATTAAAGCAGAAAAAGGATCAAAGTCCTACATCATCAGATACAAAAGGAAGCACTTGATGAGGTAAGTCCTCGATCCAGTATCTTTCTATACAATCAAAATCAATTCCGGCTAACAGCTCTATTAGCTGATATTTGAGTATAATACAGGCATTTCAACAAAAAAAGATCCCATCACGTGATCTGAATCTGTTCATGCAAGTTGTGCGTGAATTTAAATGCTGATCTGAATTCGCTCATTGGAGGTGCAATCAATTCATCAATTCGTTGATCTTGCAATGCAATTTATTACAGAAATTAGGCCTCTAACACTTAACACATAAACAAGTCTAATGAAATATGGCCCAGCAAAACTACACCTTTGCAGGATTTAATTTCCCAAGTCCGAACCTTTAATTTATTGTTAGCAAGAAGACGATTTTGTGCATTTTTAGCCTAAAAGATATGATCATGATGGTGTCATTATGTCCAGGCCTTTACTTGTGGTAGGTTGCACTATTATTATAGTGAGAAAAATGTTAGAAATATATTTTTCACACTTTTTTTAAAATATACTATTTACAAAAAATTTAAATCACAATATGTTTTAGTTCTCACATTATATTTAATAAATCTCTCTAATAATTTTGTATTTTTTTTAATGAATTTTGTTACGGATAAAGCAATATTTTATTTAATAAGTATGTTCTTCATTAAGTAACCACCCCAGAAATAAGGGAAGCGGTTAGTATCTTCCAGTTACCACAATCTCCGGAAATCAAGGAAGGAGGTTGTGCTCAACCGCTTCAACTAAGATAATGGGGCCCCAAAGACCATTATCAGCGTTCAGGTATCAGCCTATAAATACTGTTTAATCCATGGTGAAAGGTACACAATTCTGGCTCTCTCTTTTCCTTCACACCAGCACACACCGCACCCCCAATTCATCGTGTTCGCTGCGCTGTGATCTTCTTCCTTGAGTTGCTTCACCTCCATAAGCTTCTCAAGAGAGAGAGAGTTCGATCCTACATAAAATTATCCAACACCACTTGTTGGACATTTCTGTTCTCTCTGAGCAGAACAGTGGCGCCGTCTGTGGGAACGATAAATTTCGAATCCCACCGTCTCTCAATGGCTAACATC
>PYAF01002706.1:76622-95753 GCA_007407185.1 Glycine tomentella | reverse complement strand
TTTTGTTTTCTCCCCTTTTCCTCCATGTCATTTTTAACAAAAAACATCAATGTTAAATGATTATCGGTATCAATCTTAAATGGATCAAATGATTAAATTGAAAAAAAAAATAAGATAAATGATTAAATGAATTTATTTAAAAGATAAATAATCAAATTGAAAAGAAAAATAAGATAAATAATCAAATAAGTGATTTGGCCTATATAAAAGTATAGTATACATCATACAAATTTTTGATATGATTTTTATAATTAACATTTTATTGTATATTATTACTGTTAATTATTGGGTGTGTATATATACACACTAATATATATTTTTATTAATTAAAATATAATAGATAAATATATTAAAAATTATAAAATTAGTACCGGTACAAACATGAGACATTAAACTAGTTATTTATAATTGAATGATAATGTTGTTGAATATTTTTTGCATCGGGATCAAATCAAGTTAGGAGGGTCAAATTATAAAGACAAATTCCATATTACATAGTATAAAATTATATTATATTATTAGTGGTTAATCTTTAAATTCTTCTTTTACTGCATAGTTAAACTATTTTAATAAACCATATTACAACATTTCTATAAAAAGGTATTTTTTCCTTTTTGTAAATTATTGGTTGCATTACTAATTTTAGTCTTTTTTTTTCTTTTTCAGTAGAGCCTAATTCACTTACTCTACACAGTGTTCAATTGAATTCGTTCTTTAAAATTAAAAGTAAAACTAGATTTAGTTGTCATGACCTAATCAAAATTTAAAGTTTTACTTTCAAACTAAAATTGAAATCATAACATTAGACATTCAGGTATTACATGCGTACTATGTTAGACAAAAAATAAATTGGTTTCATTATTCAAATATAAAAAATAATGTCGTTGTAATAATGTGAATATTTATTCTTATTCCTCATTTTTTAATTTTTGTATATATATATATATATGTATATTAAAAAATACACTCTAAAACTAAAGAAAAACATTTTCGTATTACGAGGATAAAAGAAAACAATTTTTTATCCTTTGATTTTGATTTTCAAAACATTTTTTATAGCAAAGTATTTAGATATAAAAACGTGAGCAGGCAAAACAAGAAAAGAGTATTAAGACTTAAGATTGGAGTGATTAAAATGTAGGGTTCAGATGTCAGAGAAGTTGACTGAAATTACGGAACTACCACTGCTGACTGCAATACATTGGGATGTGAGGGTAAGTGGGATTTAAAAGAATAAAAAAGATTTGGAAGCGAATTCAAATATAATATATATATATATATATATATATATATATATATATATATATAAATTAAAGTTCAGTGTAAATGACTCTGATCTCACCTAAACAATCAACCAAGCACTTCCTTAGTAGTTCTGTATTTAACAATTGAAAAGAGCAAAGTTTGGAAATTTGGCAAACTTGAAAGCATAGCAGAGAGAGAAAGTTAGTCATCACATCGCGGCTCTCTCATGTCTCAACCCAACCACACGGTGAGTCCCTTCTCATACCACTTTACCTTTGGTTCTATTCTATGTGTATTACATTCCACTTTTTATTTTATTTGCAAGTACTGAATCCTAAGATGGATGAAGCGTTAGCTTTTTTGGTTGTCAAAGTTTATAGCTTACTAATTTACCACAAAAAGGGTGTGCACCAAGATCAGTATATATTGTTCAGGTCTAGCAAATTTGGGACTCAATCCATTACTATAAGTCATTCATAAAGCTTAGATTGAGATTCTTTAAATTGCTGCAGGGTAAAGGATTCTAGGAGACCAAATTTGTGTGTAAAAATGGTGGTCGCAGTTTCATCGCCATCTTTGATATTGTAAAAATTGCAAACAAAATGCTGCCAATCTGTTTGCAATTATGGTCGCGAAAACTCCAAAAACGTTGAGGTTGGGCCTATATGGCTGCAATTATGGTTGTGAAAACTCCAAAAACCTTGAAGTTGTGGCCCATCTAATGGCAGTTACAGTTGCAAAAACTCCAACAATGTTGAGGTTGCGGCCAATCGGGCCACATTTATGGTTGTGAATTCCAACAAACCTAAGGTTGTGGCCGATTGGAGCCGCAATTACAGTTGCGAAAACTCTGAAAACTATGATAGTGTACTGTTTTTTTAAACCTTTACTATGATTTTATTTGGGGAGAATGGATGCTTCAATTTATTTCATGATTTAAGCATCTGCTTCAACTTGATCGTAGAATATATTCCTGATTCCAGTTAAGGATATACGGGAGTCTTTATAACACGCGTTCGATTTTTTTTTTTTTTTTATCGGCCAATGTTAGTTGTTAAATGTTAGTTTTTTGTTAGAGGGATTCGAACTCACGACCTCTCCCTCCTTCCCTTCTTTTCCTTTTACCACCCAACCAACCTTATATCTCCCATAACACGCTTTCGATGAATGGCTTGTTTACAGTTTATTACAGCTAAAACCCATATGTTGCAGGCAGCAGGACCTACATTTTGTTACTTGATTGAGTACTTTAGGTCCCATAAAGCACCCATAGCTGAATATAGTCTTTTGAGAATCTGGAAGTGATTGAACTAAACGTTGTTCATGAATTCATATTACTACAGAACTTAAATATTGTAATGTTGCTTTACTTTTTTGTTCAAGTTATTTTCCATATCATTTTTTTCGTCCAACTAAACCTTTAATTTTTGTTGTTGTCTGTCATTTTTCAGCTGAATCTAAATGATGATAACAGAGAGAGATGTAAGAATACAATCAAACAGCATGAAGATAACCTTAAGTTTCTTAATTCTCAATCAAATCAATTAGCTGAATCAATATTTGACTTGCAAGGTATGTTTAGAAATCAATCTGGTTTTTTACTTGTTTCCCCAAGAGAAAGTAGGGGGTGGGGGTGGGGATATGAGGGGAGTAATTAGAAATTGGAATTAACTACACAATCCAATACAACATCACATCATTACTCATTAGTTTAGTAAACCACTTTAATTACGCTTTTCTTATATAAGTAACTCCAACATTTTTTGGCTGATGAAATTTTAGTGAGTCTTGCAAGGTACCATTCAACTAATGTAATTACGTCAGAGAATGGAAATGGTGCCTTTCATACTGAAGAGGAAACAATGGAACAGGTAATGAAGAAAGAGAACTCTGCTGCTAGTATATTTAGTTGGCTAAAAGTTAATGCGCAGACATCAAATTTGACATTAACAAAAGATGTTGTGGGAGTTGTTGCAACCCTTGCCAAAGTTGAGAGCGATGATCTTAGCAGGTCAATAAAATTTATTTTATTTTATTTTCAAATTTTTAAAATCCATCTGGTCATTTGATTTCAATCTTGCAACAAATATCTCTTTTGGTCTTATTTAATTTTCCAGATTTTAGAACATGAGTCTCATAGCCCTTTTAATACAATCATTAAATATGTCTTGCAGACCATTCATGTAGCATAATCTGTGAAATTTCCAAGCACATTGGTACCAGTGTGAATCTTTGAACTTGACTAGCATACTCCAATTTTGTCTAGTCTATTTCCTACTAGCATAACCATGAAGAAAGAAGCTTCCATTACAACTATTTAATTAAAAAAAAACTTGCATTTTGTTTAAATACAGGATTCTTTCTGAGTTTTTGGGCTTGGAGACAATGCTTGCAATTGTTTGCAGTTCTCATGAAGGCATTAATGCACTGGAGAAGTATGATCCTGAAGGCTTGATAAACTGTAATGGTGGATTGCATGGTATAGGGTCTTCAATTGGAAAGAGAATAAATGGCCGATTTGTTGTCATATCTCTTGACGATATAAGGCAAGTTTGACAAGTATGTGAATTTAGCTCCTCTAGTGAGTTTTTCGCCGGATAGGTGGTTCATGTAAAGATAGATAGACATAAAGATCATATTTAAGATTAAATCTGTGCTGCGCCCTGTGCTATGTCTTCTGTCTATTATTCTCTTTATAAGAGTGAAAAACTCACATGATAGGATCCAACTTTACACATGCATAATTTAGAAGGAAGATCTATCTTTGCTTATAATTTTTAAGCACTGTTGTACTTGTTTTTATTGCAGACCCTTTGTTGGAGGTTTTGTAGCCAATGATCCACAAAAGAAATTGGCTCTTCCAAAGCCAAGATTACCTAATGGGGAGTGCCCACATGGGTTTCTTGATTATGCGGTGAACATGATCCATTTGGATTCAAAATATTTATCTTTTCTTACTGACAGTGGGTACGGTCTTAGAGAGACGCTGTTTTATGGACTTTTTTCTCGCCTACAAATATATAAAACCCGGAATGAAATGCTGCTTGCTCTCCCATGCATTGACGATGGAGCTTTGTCATTGGATGGTGGGATGATTAAGGGATGTGGCATGTTTGCTCTTGGTAGTAGGTCAGTGTCAAATTAAATTTTCCCTTTTTAATGCATTTTTTTATTTAGACGATTCTCTTTCAATTTTCTACCCTTCCTATGATAGTTAATACTTTTAGTTTTGATAATTAACTTTGAAGGATAAATAATTCTGTAGTTCAATTTTGCTCATTTCAATAACCTTAAAAAAATGTTTAGTTGATACTTCATCCAGTTGATTAGTATATCCCCAGTGAAACATCATGATATGCTCACCTGCAAGGAAGCATGGACACGTTAAAAAACAGGGAGTGTCATGTCCGACACGCTGATACGTTCTGACACGATGTCCGACACACGGTTAACAAACCCGATACGTTGACCATTTTTGACACGCGAATTTGACCGTGTTCGACACGGTCAAATGATATTTTCGTAAAAACATAACATTTTTTAGAACATTATATTTTTAAAAAAATTAAAATATATTAATAAAATTAAAAAAATAACATTTAATAAAAACTACACCCTAAAACTAAACATTTCTGGATCTGTTTTATTTTCCTTCTTCACGTCACTTTGCTTCTCAATTTCTTTGCTTCTCAGTCTTCGTTGTTCACTTTATTTACTTGCAACGCATGCTTTGTTTTTGAATTTTTTTTGGTTACACTGATGGGTATTATTAGTTTAGTTTAATTTTTTTTGTTAAATTATTGAATATTAAATGAAATATACACTATATAATAAAAAATATTATTTAATATTAAAACGTGTCCCAACGTGTTGAAATCCATATTTTTTTAAGATTGACGTGTCGGAGAGTCGTGTTGTGTCGTGTCACGTGTCGCGTCGGTACTACTTAGCTCACATGTATGCATAACACATCGGCATTTTATGTTCTACGTAGTACATACTGAAAAATGATTTTTTTTTTTTCCGTGATATGCTTGTCAATGGATTGGTAATTGACCCAGTTTTAATTAGGGAGTTGCTATGATGTCAGATGGATAAGTTTGGAGGGGAAAGGAGGAGAGGGTTAAGTTTTCATTTTTAAATTTAGAGGCAAAAGTCTGTTATTTAAATAAAATATGGTATGATTAGGAGGCTACATGCTAATCCATGAAAACCTGAGATATTCCAAAATCGGCACAAGTATCAGTGTCACATCCATTCCTGATATCAATACATATCCAAGGAGTATCCTCCATTTTTTAATTATTTATTTTTTTTACTGAGAAATACATTTGGGATACGACTTTTGATACTTAGAGAATGACACCAAAATTACTTACAGTCCTATCTTTTCCTATGTATCCTTAAATCTATAGTAAAATAGTAGGCATTGTAGAGAAAATACTTCTTTTGAGTAGGACTAATGCTTTTTGCAACATTCCAATGTTGGTTGGGGGGAAATTTGCAACATGTTCATTGGGGAAGGAATATATTCTATACGGGTAATGGAAATATCTGTAACGATGTTTTTCCATTATGATCACAAATATTATGCGTATATATAAAGTGTAGTGTGCGTGTGTGTATGTATATATAGGGGGATTTTGCTAACATACATGATACACCCACTTGTTTTTAAGGAGTATGTTAGCAACTTATAACTATGATTATCTTAAAATGCATCTAAAGTGTAACTTACTAATGTACTCCTTGTCTCCTTCTAAAACAACAAGTAGGTGTGCATTAATAAATACTTGTGGGGTTTGTTAACATACACTCGTTTAACATAGCCAACGTCATAAATGTTTGACAATTCACCTTCCATGCCCATGAAATGGGAGAAAAAGATGAGTAGTTGAATAATCCCCAAGCAAATAGTAGCAGTTAGAACTACTTTTTTTATGACTTCCTTTTTCTCCTCATTTGACAACTTGTGTTATGACCATTTATTTCATTTGTAGGTTAAAGCACTCTTTTCTTTCTCTTGCTTTCATCTAAATATACTACTGTATTCGGAGGACTAACATCTGATATATATTTCCTTGCCTTATTATGAATGAAATTTCTCACAACACTCTCTGGCTCTAGGAAAGATGTAGAAGTGAAGTTTCCTCTAATTTCGGGAGGATCTGATGTACCTCCAAACTATATTGAAACTGAAGAGGCGGTGAGGAAGTTGAATTGGGAAACATCTAAACTTGCTGCAGATAAACACAGAGAGCAGCAATTATTGGATTATAGGAAAGGGAAACTTCACTAGGCAAGCCTGAAAAGTTATTTATGGAAAGTTACTTTGCAAGACATGGTAACAACTAACCACATCCAATTGTGTGCATTAGCTGTTAATTTTGCAGAACATAGTTCATGAGGGATATGTCCCAAAGAAAGTAGACAGGTGTGCTTAAATAGACATTACATAGTGAACTTCTTGATGTAACTTAAACAAGGAGCTATGCTTGCTTAATGTCCGTGTCTGTTGTTTATGTCTGATTCTTAATTTCAATCAGGAGAAACCTTGGATAGATAGCTTCTCCATTTGAATGATGCAACTTGCTGGGGAGGGGACTGCCACTTTCTTGAAAATGAATATTTGTCACATGAGCACATCCAAATTCCTGTGATCTTCACTCTTGTCCTCCAATTCCAACTTGTTCTCTGATTAATAGAGATGCAACATGCGCGGCTTTCAGTTTCAATTGCTCGTGTGTAGGACCAACAATTATTTTTAAAATAAGATTCTAGTGAGGAAGTCACTAGACTTGCAGTTGCACAGCAAAATATCACAAAATGGTCCCTGAAAATAAAAGTACAACTACTTCACTTCCACACACGAACTATGTTTAACTTAAAGCATCAACTTTCAGTAAAAGTCCTGCATATGTTCCGTTAAGTATTTTTTTGAACATTTCAATTCCAAGTTCCAATATTTGTATCATCCTACAGGTATTTTCCTCTCTGGTGCAGCTCTGTTGAGTCACTGCTACGAGTTAAGCTAGTGTGGATATGCATAACCTATGCACAGCTGCTTCGTGGTGCCACTGACATCGGTTGCAAGTTAATGGTGTTTATTTTAGATTTTGATAAAATTGATATAAATATATTGATTTTGATATAATTGATTTTAAGAAAGTTTTTCAGTAGATTTTTGAGAAAGTTTATGTCTGAATATGATATTTTTCAGAAAAACTAATTTTGTTTGGTTGACAAAAGAAAACTAGACAAAAGACAAAATTTATAAATTTCATACCCGAAATCAAATGATATTTTTGCCCACCTCAATTTTCACTACCAAAACACATGCTATCGTGCAAAATCAATTTCCTACAATAGAATAGAACGTGATTCAAAATTAATTTTGGACGTTATCGATGCGGGCAATAAATCAATCAGCCATTAGCTTGAAATAACCAATTAAAATCATGAAGCATATCGACACTAAATGCAAAAAAAAAAAAAAAAGAGTTATTAACAACTACTATAATTAAAAGGCACTTATGTGTTATATTGATTAGTGTCATGTTTTAGTTATTTTTAGAATTAGAATGTTAATACTTATCTTTTGATTTTGATAATTTTTTATAGAAAATTCCTTTAATTTTAGTTGTTTGTATATTATATATTTTTAAATGTTTTTGTTTATAATATAGAAAATTTATCATTGTCTTTCTTATGTTTTGATGGTTATTTGTTGTAAAAAGAATTAGAGTCAAGCTGAAGAGTGTTGAGGGTCATTTTGAAGAGATGAAGTCCTTTGTCACTCGCTTGGACTAGTCAGAGCTCGCTTGGACGAGCCTACATGCAGAACAGGAGAGTCTCAGGGTGACAAACTCGCTTAGGTGAGTCATAGCTCGCTTGGGCGAGTGACTTTCCTTCAGCTTGAAGTTATCTACTCGCCCATGCAAGTTTTACTGTCATCGACAAGATCAAAACTCAAACAAATGTTAAAAAGTGGAGTTTTGGCAAAATTGAAAGAAGGAGGTTCTTTGATAGCGAGTTTGAGGGAGAAAATAGAGAAAACCAAGCTGGAGCTACAGAGATTGACGTTGAGTGATCGTGGATTCCATCCTTTATCATT
This sequence comes from Glycine tomentella, assembly GCA_007407185.1. Taxonomy (NCBI): domain Eukaryota; kingdom Viridiplantae; phylum Streptophyta; class Magnoliopsida; order Fabales; family Fabaceae; genus Glycine; species Glycine tomentella. Next base: position 87,394 of record PYAF01002706.1, on the reverse strand, counting down.
TCATCTGTTGATCTTGTACCTGCTACCATAAGCGGCTAGATTCTATGCAGGATTGAATGTAATCTTCATACTCTGATGTATCTATATATATATGATTATTTTCTACTTGTTGTGCCTTGGTGACTTGTTGGTCATGAGTTCGAATTCGGAAACATATTCTTTTCATATGTAAGGGTAAGACTACGTACAATATCCTTCCCCCTTACCTTCGCATAACGATGAGCCTCTGGGCAATAAGATACATAGTTTTTTTTAATGAATATTTTCTACTCATTGTTTGTGATTTCATTATGCTCTTAATGTTTGATTCTACTTTATCACTAGTTTCATGAAATTGGATTTTTAAGTTTGGCTTGAAAGTATTCTTAGAACTTGTATTGAATGATTTCGCTTTTTATGTTATGTTGTTAGAAATAAAGCATAACATTTTGATTGTTATTTGCAAGAGATTATGATTGTAATGCTGGAATATTTATTAGATATGTAAGAAATTGATATTTGATAAATATTCTTAGGATTCTCGAATGCAAGAAATTGATTCGGGGTTTGGAAAATAGCTCATGTATTAATTTCATTTAGATATTGAAGATATGAATGATGAAATCCAATCCTAAACTTTTTTTTTGAATTAATTAAATTCATTTTATTTGTTTTCTTAATTTTACATGTTTATGACTTTTACGTTATTTACCTTTCTTTCATTAAACCCATGATAATTGATCAAATCCTTTGTACATATTTATTGAATTGTTTAATTTTATTTGGAGAAACTGAGTAACTTAAGTCCATGTAAAGACGATCTCATTTATAAAATGTATAACTTACGACGACATTGATACACTTATCAAGAGTTTAACACATAAATAATCAAACCCTGTACCCTCAAAAAAGGCATACCTTGCCTGCCCTAAAAATAAACAGGTTTTGTATACCCTAGTTCAAAATACAAAGCATGTTTGTACAAGCTACTGGGTAGCACCCTGAGTATCAACTTCTGTAGGTATACGCTCATCCTCTTCTGATTTCCTCTCATTAGTTTGTTTGTCATTTCTTCTCCAGCAATGTTTAGAAAGATGTCCCCTCTTGCCACATACACTACAGGGTACGCTCCTGGCATTAATTTCTGACCTATTCCTACACATTCCCAGTGGCTTATAATCAGCCCTCCTATGTCCACCTTTATAGGCCTGGTGATATCCTCCCATACTGTTAGAGTGTTCAACCACTCGTTTTACTCCATAGCGGTATTCTTCCTCTATCTGTATACGTTCCATTAACTTCCGGTAAGGTAGATATTCCTCACGCATTAACTTGATGCAGAAGTCCTTCCACGATGGTGGAAGCTTTGAAATGATGGCACTAACATGAAAGTTGTCATCCATAAACATTCCAGCAGCAGCAATAGAATCTGCCATGCCATTTAATTCTCGGATTTGCTCAATAACTGCTTTCTCCTCGACCATCTGAAATTCAAGATACTTTTTCACATAAGATCTTTTGGTTCCGAATTCCTCGTACAGATAAACCAGTTTTAATTCTTCCCATAAATCCTTAGCACTCAATTTTCTGTTCGCATACAGGTAATACAAAGGATCAGATAAATGGCTCAAGATATTCCGATGACATGTCAAATCATCGTTCAGCCATCTCCTTTCTGCAGCCTTGGCTGTGGCAATGTCTTCAGCCTTGGCACTTTCCCCTAGTGTAGGGTTCGGACATGGTTCGTCAAGCACATAGTCAATCTTTAATTGTTTGAAGAGTAATTCCATCTGCTGAGCCCAGGATTGGAAATTCTTCCCATCCAATCGGATGACCTCAATAGGGACGATAGGCTCAAGAGGAGCAACATCAACAACAGAATTTGATGCATCTCCATTTTGCTTACCATGAGGCTCAAGAGGAGCAACATCAACAACTGAATTTGATGCATCTCCATTTTGCTTACCATTAGGCTCAAGAGCAACATCAACAGCTGAATTTGACGCATCTCCATTTTGCCTACCATTAGGCTCCAGTCTGCATTGTGTTGATTACGTGTTCTAGGTTAGACTAGTCAGTCTAGTCTATGAATAAATATTTTCATCGCTGTTCAAAAGCATTTTTTACCATGCACTTATATGCATAATCAAATACTTAGCAACATAAGACGCATAAAAAAAAATACCTAGCAACATGTTTTCTATTCAGCCAAAAAAGTAAGCAGTGAATATTCAGAAGAACACAGAAACTTATAAACTGCAGCAAAGAATATCATATAATTTGCAGTTAGTAAACAATCGACACATCAGGATAATAGAAACAAAAATAAGCATTCTGCACATATGTACTCAGTAATTTCCACACCACCACATTTTGACACTTGGGTGATCAAATATCATTCAGAAGCCATAAATTTTCATGTTATCACATAGCTCATATGGTAACATTGAATAATCACCTTATCCTTCCTTCCATCTTTTTAATAGCTTCCTCTATGGCAGGAACACTCTTCTTGAAGGTCGACCATTGTTCAGAAGATAAACTTATCCCTAAAAAAAGTAGTACAGGAAGGACATGTTTAGTTTCAGAGTTCAGAGTAATCAAGTTCTCAACAAAACAGAGCCACATATATCAACATCATCATCAACACCACCTTTAACCCAAGTTTCAACATCAACAAAGCCACATATATATGGAGACAAATTTCAACTCAAGTAATGATCCTCTAAAGTTAAATCAGGGGCCTCAACTCAAATACTCTAATTTATTCATGTAGCAGCTAGCAAGATACAACAATAACAATAGCTTTGTCCCATTAGATGATTTTAGTTACATGAATCATGCGATATCACTGGACTCGATTAACAACTAAATTCTCAAGGATATAATTGACTATGGGATGCTTTAAAATAATTTCTTCTAATGTCATTCTTGGCCTCCCTCTACCACGATTCACAAGCCTAAAAACATGTGATTTACCCTCCTTACCATGCCTTTAGTGACGTTTTTTACACATGTCTAAATCATCTTAAGAGTGTGTTTGGTAGGTGGAAGGAAATAAATAGGTGAGAAATAAGATGAATAGAAATAGACATGGTATTGTGGTAGTCAAACTCGAGATTCTATTCTGACTCGGAAAGGGGTCACAGAATCGTAAATCAAAGCCTATTCTACAAGATTTATAAAATGAATATATATGCTTATAAATTCTTATGTATGCATCTAAGGTAATATAAATGAGAGGGAAAAAACATTATAACACATCAAATACTTTATTAAGCTTAAATTCATAATCATAGATTCATAAGCATAAGAAAGTCAATCACTAAAACTCCATATAGAATTCATGACAAACAATGAAACTAAACAACTTAAAATACTGCACTGGTGCTTAGTTTTTACTCCCAGTACAAAACACAAGACATGAACACTAGACGAGGGAGTAGCAGCAGGTGTTGGGTTTGCCATCTACAAATTTCAATCACAGAAACAGGCAGGTCGCAACGCCAGAACCACTTAACGCCAGAAACAGAGCAGTAGCTCACAGAAAATAGGGAGAGAGAACCACACCAACAAAGCCGCAAAGGAACAAGTAAGAGGCGACCTCACTCGTGGGGGAGAAGAGCTCTGACACAGCAAAGGGGGGCTCCGGTTGCTATGGTTTGGACAGCAGAGTTTAGGGGAGGGTTTGTGCGAAGTTGAGAAGGCATAGATAGGGTCTGTTTTCATGATTTGGGAGTTATAGAAGAGTTGGTTTTGGGGCTTCAGTTTTATCTTAGTCTTTTAGAAACCCAAAAGGAGGGGGATGTCAAAACTGAACTGCCAAATAGAAGCACACAATTCCACTAGCGCAATGCTTCTACCGAGTTCGGAAATTTCCAATTCTGCACATGGACATACTCGCCCAGCCACAGTAGACTCGCAGAATCATGCAATCACTACCATGGAAATAGGGATGAGAGAAATAGGTGAGAAATAGGGGTGTTTGGCCTTAAAGAAATAGGGAGGAGAGAAATAAGAAAAAGAATAAAAATAATTTATTGAATTAAAACAACTGATTTTCAAACTCTTTCAATCAATTGTGCTTGACAGGAAAATCAATTGAAGTATTTGTGTGTGCAAGCCTTAATTGATTCTTGTTTTAAAAATAATCAATTGTCGGATATCCAAAATTGGTTACATATGAAATGCGATATTGGCACTAATGATAATCAATTATTTTGGGCAATAAATGCATACTACTGTTCATTTCCACGCACTTTTGTGGAGCAATAAAAAGGCGTGTCATACCTTTTTATTTCTCTTCCTCCTCATGTCAACGCAACCAACTGACCAAAATTTCAATAGCCACACTAATATCTCCCCGAAGCGAGCAAGACACAACAACAGAGATTTTCACACTGTAATGAGACTACCTTATGATAAAGTACTGGGCATGGCCAACATCCAGACACATAATTAAAAAATGTAACTCAACTAAGAACATTCTAGGTCATATAACCCCTAAAAAAGATACTCAGAAATAAGGGAGTGTTAAGGGAATTCAAGTACTCAAATAAGTAGAAGAAAAATAAGATATCAACAATGTCTAATAACGGCCAGGGGCATAGTTCATGTGAGGAAATTCCACAACATTTACAGTACAAAAAACTATTACACAAAAGCAGGAAGCAGCGAATTTGTAAGAGCAAAGCAATCATATTATCATGTAATTACCTTTAGAACCAGGAAGTAGTTTTCCATCTTTCATATAGAACTCCCTAATTGAGACTAGGGTTGTCCCTTTGAAATCTTTCACCGCCACGTTCCTCCTGCGGGACAGCTAGATCAAGCAAGCAATATCTACTCAGTCAAAGTGAAATGCAACAATTTGAAAACATAAAAATACATCAACAAGTGCAGTTCACAAATTGAAGTTGTTCTCTTCATCGATTAAGTGAAACATCACACAATCTTAAACCTAATGGAACAAAGCATGTTCCTTAGGGACCAGCTTTCGATTCCTAAATTCCAAAACTTATGAAACAAGACATGTTCTAGGGCTTTTACTCCGTTAAGAATTGAATAGGAAGGAGAGATTACTTGACAAATAACGCGTTCGGGATCATCCCTCTTCAGTTTGGGCACCGCAACGACATCTTCCTCCTTCACTGCGTCGTCGTTTTTGGCGGCAATATCTTCGTTCTCTTTCTTCTCTGCGTCTTTGGAAATTTCATTGGACGCAACGGAGAGAAGATAAGACTCAACGATGGTTCTGACGAAGTGCCTACTGGGAGAGTCGGAGAGGTCGATGCCGAGACGCTCCGAGGCAGCGACTCGGATGCTGAACTCAGTGGCTTCTTCAATGTTGGATTTCTTCAGTATATCCAACACCATCTCCTCCACTTTCCGTCGAGTTTCCGTTTCCATTGCAAAATCAAATAAAATGAAAAACCCCAATGTGACGTTACACAGAAACACCTTTTATTCGAGAACAAGAACATATCATGGTTTTGTATCCACCCCGTGCATGTGTTGTGTTGCGACTTGTCTCTGAAAGGGAAACTGAAACATATAAAAATAAGGTTCCACCGAGATTTGAACTCGGGTTACTGGATTCAGAGTCCAATGTCCTAACCACTAGACCATGGAACCTTATATCTTAACATATCAACTTTTTTCTAAATGATTAATTGCATTTGATCTTCGCGTAACCGTAATTTTTTCATTTATAGGGTTTCATGGTACATTTACAAAGACCTTGATGAATTTTTATTATAAATCGATATAATCTAGTAAATATTCAAAATATCAATACGAAAAATAAAAATTAAATAAACTGAAAATTATTCCTTTTTTCTAATGATTCTCTTCGCATTAGTTTATCCATAAAACACACACTTCAAACTGAATATAAGTACTAAGTTTTAATTAGGCCATAAAATAAAGTATAATTTTGTTCCAATTTCATTGATCGTTATACCAAATAATTTCTATAAAATTTAGTTTAAAAATAAGATTTAAGTTTTGAAAGGTAATTATTCTTTGTGTCACTTTTGTATGGATTCCTTTGCTAGCAGTTGTGGACTCATAAATTTTATTGAGAGGGCATAAACATAAAAAAATTATATCATAAATAAAAGTACTTAGGAGACAATACAAATTTAATATACAAAAAAAAAAATCTATTACAGAAATTAAGATCACTTCACTTGACTCTTACTCAACGTATTTTTATATTGTTAAAATTATTTATAATTGAATTCGTGCTAAAACTCAAAACAATTTATTTTTTAATGTATGTAATCAAATAATTATCAAGAAATTGGTCTTCCATTCTATTTCAAAGTCTGGTTTTGATTATCTTCATAGTTGAAAAAGATCTTTCAATAGTTGCTGTAAAAACGGGAAGAGTGAGTACAAGTCTACTCACTCTATCAATAAGAGGGTAAATGATGGATTTTCTAGTTCTTGCTAGCCCTTGACATAATTCATATGTATTTGATAAATTAATCAAATCTGGATGTTTAGGAATGTCAAACTCAAAATGTTGTAACTCCATCTTCAAATGTAATTTTTTCTGTTATGTGAAGTCTCTATAATAAAATTTATCAACAAGTTTGCAAATATCATCACTGTTAAATGACTTGTACCTATTTCTTGGATATAAAGTCATGCTCAAAGCAACTAATAGTTCTAAACTCCTAATATTTCAGCATTGTTGATAATTTCAGGCTATTGAATAGTAACAAAAAAAAAACAAAGAACCACTTGTAAATAGTAGGCATGACAACAGGGCGGGACGGGGGCAGGTATTGCATTCCCCTTCCCCACCCCTGCCCCCAATTCCCGTCGGGTTTTAAAATACATCCCCGTCCCTGCTGGGGGTCGGGTTTTCCTTTCCCCGCCCCGCCCCTGCTATTTGATTAAAATTAAAAAAATAAAAAAAATATAACTTTTTTTATTGAAAAATTGGACGAAATGTTAATTGCGTAACAAAAAAATGATAATAACAAACCTACATTTAAAATATGAGATCATAATTTAAAAATTACAAAACAAAATCAACAATTCAATTAAAAAAATTAGAAAATAATATATTTTTTTTATTTTTTTTATTTTTTAAATATTATTTATTACGGGGTGAGGCGGGGCAGGTATCAGTAATCCCATACCCGCCCTCGCCTCCGCTTTTGGCTACCGGGGAAAATCCGATCCCAAACCCGAAAAACTCGATTTTTCCCTGTTAGAATCGGGACGGATTCGGGCGAGTACCCACGGATTCGAATCCCACTGCCATGCCTAGTAAATAGTAATTTTTTTTATTATTAACAAAAATGGGCTAGGCCCAACATGATAGAGTGTGCATGTGTAAAAAAAAGGAGGTGTAAACAAGTTTATGTATTTTTTTTATTTTGTTTTAGATTTAACAAAAACGGGTTCAGCCCAACAAGGTAGGAGATGCATGTGTAAAAACAAGGGGCGCAAATAACAATTTATTTTATTTTAGAAGAGTAACAACATCAACAAGAAAGGGGAGAAGAAGGAGGAAAAGAGGGAAAAAGAAATGAATGAGAGAATACCAAAAACTCTTTTCTTTTATTGGTTGCAGTACCAAATAACACAACAACTTTTGTGTCTTTTATTTCTCCTGTGTGTATTTCTGTGTCCAGACATCTCCCTTTTACAATGTTCTTTCTCTCTCTTCCTCTTTATTCTTTTTTTTTTTTTTTTCTGTTTTATCATCTTCCTTTCCTTTTTTTCTTTTTTGTTTCGCTCTTTCCCTTTTTATTTTTATTACATTTTTTTCCTCTTTTTATATATATATATATATATATTTTTTTTCTCTTTTATGTTTTCTTTCCTTTTTAATTTTTTAATATTTTTTTTTCTTTTTCTTTTCTTTTCTTTTACTATGTTTTTTTTATATTTTTTTCCCCCTTTCACCTTTTCTTAATATTTTATCTTTCCTCTTTTTTTTTCCTTTCATTTTCATTTTTTTATTTTTTATTAATTTTTTTCTTTTAATTTTTCAAATTTTAGGGGAACGGTGGCCCATCCTACCTAATTCCACCTCAGCTGCTAGGTTTCTTGTAAGCCCTCCAACAAGTCAAAGGATTTGTTGGATTACTGGACAAAGAAAGTCAAGATGCGAAAAGTGATGCTATAAGTTAGGGGTCAAAGGAGGGAGTAATTCTTACAAAGAGGTGTTGGATGTTCCAAATGAGGGTGGTGATGTTTTCTTTAAAGGGAGATAAGAAAAGGAAGAGGCGTTCAATCCATGTCTGTAAATAATGGTATTAGGGATAAATAACTAACTGAATAGATTAGTGCTTGGCATAATACCCTAGTGGTATGGGCTAAAGTTGGAAAATACAAATCATTGATAGGCCAAAGAATTATCAGGTGATGGTTTTTTCCTCGAAGCAAGACTATAAGCATACCCGTCCATGGATGATAGTGAATCACTATCTTCTTGTGCAAAGATAGAGGCCTTTCTCTTTTATAGTATTAAAGAGGTGACCAAGGTTGTAGTGTAGATTTCCAAAACTCCCTTAAAGTTGTCCAATAGTCAATTTCTTTGATGAGTGAGTTCCAAGTTAGGTATGATGTTGAAGATAGATCAACTGAAATTATCCACTTGATGGGTGAAATCGCTAAAGTTTGTGTGGAAATCAATTTGATTAAAACATTAGTTTTGCACATTAGTTTCAAGGGCTATAATTGAATATGGAATATAAAGGTCTCCTCCAAGCGGTGTGCTCAATGTGACCATAGATAGAAATGTGCCCGAAGAGGCATCGATTGTAATGGGGATCCCCATGTCAATGTAGAAAATGATCTACAACAAGAAATAGTAACATTGTAGGGTAGGGCTGATGTGGAAATTGAAGCTTTTGAGGATGAAGTGACAATTATGGAGAATTCTTTAAATTCAAATAATGACCAGGAAACATATTTTGTTTCTTAGATTCTCATGAGGAAATTGTTGCGAAATAAAGGCATGAGAATTAAATTGAGAAAAGAAGGAAATGTATTAGCGACAAAATTGGGAACAAATTTGCATGGATAAGCATTTGTTTCATAACATGAATTGCTTTCATGTTGAGAAAAAAATACTACATTCTTTAATGGGGTGATACCCCAAATGAGTTAAGAGGTAGAGGTAATATTGTGCAATCGCATGATAATAGATTAAAGGAGTCAATGTATGTCTATAATAGGATTCACATTAATATTGAAAGAAAGAACCACAAAGGGGCAAAGTCAGGAAAAATCTCAAAATGAATAAAAGAGGTGGACCCACAAATTTGAATTAGGGGCAAGAGAATATGACGTCATCTAGGCCATCGAAGGTGACAGATGAACGACAAGTTACGATAAAGACTCAATCAACAAAGCATTATGTGGAATCACTCATCAAGATCTGAAATTTTTTGTTAGTGAGATTCAAAAATAGTATTACAAAATTACGTGAAATAAGACTTTGTTTAGACGTGAATGCAACATAATATTTGATTTGTTTTAATAGTTTCTTTAATTGTACTACCCAATTGATTTTGTTTAGGGGGAGTTATTGTTTTGATAGGAAGGTGAAATTAAAGTGAAATTTCATGGCTAAAATCAGTGTACACATGCACGGACAACCTGTGTAGCTACTATTTTGCTATTTGTGCACTAATTGTGATACGTTTAGCTGCTTCTTATTAAAATCCTTAATTTGCCTATAAATAAAACCCAATTGACAAACTAGTCATATAAGTATGGTGTTTGGAATGAATTATACAATATTGAATAAATAAATTAATAAAAACTAATTTTAATTTTAATTTTTTGTGTGTGTATTGTGTATATGTGGTTAAACAAATGAATTTCAAATAGATATGCAAGAATAACGTCAAAGTGCATTATTGAAGAAGAGAAAATAGAGAAAAGAAGAAATACATATATGACTTGAACAAACATGTATGCACCACACACATATCCATTGGTACTGTATATGTTGTACATCCAGCTCTCAAATCCATGTATTGTAGTTTCTCAATCCCTATAAATGCCCTTAAACTTCTCCACCTCCAAATCATTCTAGCTTTTGAAATTTCATCTTCACTTAAATCTCATGGCTCTATTCTTTTGTTTTTGTCTCTATAATCCTAAATGTACCAAAATCACATGTTGCGTACGATTATTTCAAGTTGGTCCAACTTGCGTTGAAGCCCATCATCAAATTTTCACTTGGACATATCACGAGAATATCTATGTGAAAACAATTTGCATTAGCTAAATGAAAAACAAAAACAAATATACTTAATTTTTTTAATGAAATTATTTAACAGATAGAAAGAGACCATGCTTGGTCAAACCAGAGAATCTGCCAGATTTTATCACTATGTAAATATGCGTCCTGGTGATGGATTCTGCTTGTTACGTTCTTCAAAGAATTAATAACTTTGATCAAAGGGTAACAAGAATCAAGCTTTGGACGACCCTCAACATGTTGATCGCGACTTGAGAATCGTATTCTACAATCATTCTTTCAAAGCCCCTTTGTTTATTATTGTTAGAATAACTAAAACAATTAGTTAGGAAGAATTAATTCATCGGTGAAGTCCAAAATGCCACATAAGAAATAAGAAATAAAGAAATATGCGAAAAAAATATAACCACCAATCAAATGTTAAGACTTCCAGGTTATTTTTTTTATCTGTTTTAATATTCGAGGAATTTACTTAATATCCCAAATATTTAATAGGCCAAATTAATCTCAAATAAACTTTTAATTATTAATATATAGACAAAACTAATAGTTTAAT
>PYAF01002706.1:43224-76522 GCA_007407185.1 Glycine tomentella | reverse complement strand
AACAAAATAACAATTTAATAATATGATGTAAACGAAATAAAATAATTATATTTATCATATTTTTTCCTATTTTTTTGTGACGTTTTCCTATTATTTAATGATATATTTTAATGTTTTATATTGATAATAAAAAAATTGAACTGTAAAGGGAATATTATTTTTTACTATTTATTGTATGTTGCTGTTATTTTATAATAGTGTAATATCATTTTATTACAATAGTACGCATATGTATTTAATGCTGGAAAAAAAAATATGTATTTAATAGTATTTTATTATATATTGTTATACAATAAATAATAACGTGTGTAAAAAGAAAAGAAACAATAATTATTCTCTGAGCATATCTTCAAACAGGACTGCATGCAGGAGAAACATAAAATAAAATAGAGGAAATACATAAAAGTTCTATTATTCAAACGTCTAAAAATTAATACTACATGTTATACTGATATCTCATATGATTTCTGTTATTTTTTATACAAAAATAAAGAATGTATATATATATATATATATATATATATATATATATAGGATTGGTGAGAAAGGGGACCCAATAGTCATGAGAATCCTCAAGCATGAAAAAAATTAATTTTAGGAAGGATGGTATGGATAAGTATTCGGTATTTCCATATTAACTCCCCTTGAGTGATAATACGTTTTAGGTTTGAGTTTCACGGGTGGTGAATTGCGGTAGGTGGGTGAATCATGGATGGCCCATGTTCTGAAATGTTGAAATCAAATACTAAGGAGCTTTGATAAAGAATTGGATGAAAATATTAAATGAAAGAGTGTATGGGCTTGGTTTTGAGATGACAAAAAATTAAATGCATTTAATATATTCTTTACTTACTAGTAATATTTTGGACGAATATTAAGAAGGTTCCTTATTAAATCCTAAAGAGCTAGTTATCTGCAACGGCTATCATGAATTGAGCCTTTAAATAGCATTATGAGTGTCATTGAGATTCATTTTGTGCTGCAATTGAATGAACCTTTCAAGTCCTTATCTCACATGCATGGAGTTATCTTCACCCATCATCAACAATCCAAACTAACAAAAATAAAACCAAATCCCTCAACATCCGATCAAAAGTCGTCATCACATGCATGAATTGTGTTTATTGTTGCTGTTGAAGTTTCTCTGTCAATTAGCCTAAGCTCATCTCATCGTTTAGATTATTATGAGGAGAAACATGAAATCAATTACAGGGGTCGGCACGAGGGAGAGACAGAGGGTTTACACAATGCATATGGGGTTTTGCTTATGTGTCTATCTTTACATAAAACGAGGAAGAGACATTCAGTTTGAAAACCATTAATATATGATAACGTGGCATAAAAAATAGTAAGATACTTGGAAGCAAAGGTTTGATTCAATCACCGGCCATATATCAATCAATAGGTCAACGTTATGAACATTCATATTGGAACATGATGAGCTTGTAGGGAAATGAAGATTATACTATTGAAAGCTATTGTGGCGCACACCCGATTACTACGCGTTGTTCTTGCCTGCCAGCTGAATTATAATATTCACTTACCAAGTGATATTTGTTGATGACACAACTTTCACACGCTCATTAACAGTGCTTCATTAAAAACCCAACTATCACCAAACAAACCATTTTGACAAAGTTGTAAGAATAATTATGCTTCCAATTCCCGTAGTAAAAACTAATAAGCATTTTGACAATCTAGTTAGTAATTAACCCAACTCCACTATATCCCATTATCCCAAGCCTTACTTTTCCAATTAAAAAACAAACTTTTACAAATAAAGTTGCGTCATCCACTGCAGTCGATTAAAGTGATTATTGACGTGTGCAATGTAAATGAGTTGATTCGAAATGAACATTTTAAGTTTAGAATTGGTTTGCAGGAAAAATTAAGTTATTTAATCTTGATTTATATTTTAAACAAATCAAATTTACAGTTTCAACTTGATTTTATTTGGGAAAAAAAACTGGGTTTTATGTTTGTTGGGATTCGCCTTACGGTCGCCTAATTGGTGTGATGGGTTTTATCAGCCTAACGTCGCTTACAATCAGTCAATCAGGATATAGTCATATAGATGTTGACCGTAGTTAACATCTTTGTATATGGATGAAAATTTAGTGTATTGTCCCTGGCGCAAAATAAAATTATCCTTATAATTAATACACTAACATAACTTTTTAAGAAGACTATGGGCGTTGAACTGCAAATTCAGTTTATCTACAACTCTTACAAATACCAGCAACATCATAATATCTTGTATGTCATTTTGGTAGGACTATTATTGATTTGAGCTTAGAATGTCTTTTGTAGATACTAGACTAGATACTCCTCCTTCCATTCACTGTGGTATCTTAATTGTGTTGGAACATCGACTAATTTCCAAAGTAGTATTAAAGAGTTCAGATAAATTAACAGCTCACTTCTAACAAGTTAACGTCTCGCTTGTATAGTTTATTCTGAAATTACTACAGCATTTATTTTAGTTAGAATACTTTCACTTGTTAACTTATTTGTAATTTGAGTTTTTTTTTATAGATGTCTTTATATTAAGGATATATGAATTTTTTGAGTGAATAATGATAAAGGGTTAAAAATATATATTTAATAATTACTTAAATAATTTGAAATATTTAATATTTTTTTATATACAACTCCAACATATGTATTCAAATAAAAACCTAAAACTAAATTTTTATTATTAAAAAGCAAATGTAACGAATCAATACATCTGTCTATTTAATAAATAAAATAAAAATCACAATTTCTATTTTGGTGAATATAAAAGAATTCCACGTATTCATTTATTATTAGGAAAAACAGAATTTAATCCAAGTCCCAGTTGTCAAATTTGGTAGTAGTGTAGTAGTAACTGGTAAGTAAAGTCTGTAAAATCTCAATAGTAAATGAGTGTGAACAGTGAAGTCTGAAGTGTTTAATAACAGAGCAGAAAGAGTGAAAGAAAAGATGAAGGTGGGTGTTTGTGTTACCCTACCCAACCCAAACCAATCCTTGCCATAATTAACTTGGTCACTTTTTACACCCGTACCAGTTACGTCGTGACACCACCCACCGCCTTTCGAGTTTCCACACCCTCTCTGCTTATTTATTCTCTTCCTCCACTTTCAGTCTCATCGCAGCAACAATGGAGGGGAAGAAAAAGACAGCAAAATGCCTTCTTCTCTTCCTGACCCTGACCCTGACCCTCTCTCTCTCCGCCGCATTACAGCTCCAAACCCAAACCTTGGCCCTCCACTCCCTCCCCCACCCACCCACGCTCTCATGGCCCGAATCCGAACCCCTCTCAGAACCCGAGCCAGAAGAAGAAGCTCTCTCACTTCACCTCCACCACATAGACGCTCTCTCCTCCAACAAAACCCCGGAGCAGCTCTTCCACCTCAGACTCCAACGCGACGCCAAGAGAGTGGAAGGCGTAGTCGCACTCGCAGCTCTGAACCAAAGCCACGCGCGCAGATCCGGCTCCAGTTTCAGCAGCTCCATCATTTCGGGCTTAGCACAAGGTAGCGGCGAGTACTTCACGCGCATAGGCGTGGGCACACCCGCAAGGTACGTCTACATGGTTTTGGACACCGGAAGCGACGTCGTTTGGCTCCAATGCGCCCCTTGCCGCAAATGCTATACCCAAACCGACCCCGTTTTTGACCCCGCCAAATCCCGAACCTACGCCGGAATCCCCTGCGGGGCCCCTCTCTGCCGCCGCTTGGACTCCCCCGGCTGCAACAACAGGAACAAGGTTTGCCAGTACCAGGTTTCCTACGGCGACGGCTCCTTCACATTCGGCGATTTCTCCACCGAAACGCTCACGTTTCGAAGAACCAGAGTCACGCGCGTCGCTCTTGGCTGTGGCCACGACAATGAAGGACTCTTTATCGGCGCTGCTGGGCTTTTGGGCCTGGGCCGTGGGAGGTTATCGTTTCCGGTCCAGACTGGTCGCCGGTTCAACCAGAAATTCTCTTACTGCCTCGTCGACCGTTCCGCTTCGGCCAAACCCTCCTCTGTCGTATTCGGAGATTCCGCTGTTTCCCGAACCGCGCGTTTCACTCCTCTCATCAAAAACCCTAAGCTCGACACCTTCTACTACCTCGAGCTCCTCGGGGTCAGCGTCGGCGGCGCGCCGGTGCGCGGCCTCTCCGCCTCTCTCTTCCGCCTCGACGCAGCGGGGAACGGCGGCGTCATCATCGACTCGGGCACCTCCGTGACCCGGCTCACCCGACCCGCCTACATTGCCCTCCGAGACGCCTTCCGCGTCGGGGCCTCGCATCTGAAGCGCGCACCGGAGTTCTCGCTCTTCGACACGTGTTTCGACCTGTCCGGGCTCACGGAGGTGAAGGTGCCCACGGTGGTGCTGCATTTCCGAGGTGCTGACGTGTCATTGCCGGCGACGAATTACTTGATTCCGGTGGACAACAGTGGGAGCTTCTGCTTCGCGTTTGCGGGAACCATGAGCGGTTTGTCCATAATTGGTAACATCCAGCAACAAGGGTTCCGGGTCTCATACGACCTTGCGGGTTCGCGGGTCGGGTTTGCTCCGAGAGGTTGCGTTTGAGTCTTGGGAAATGGGAACAACTCTTTCCCTGTTGTTTTCTAATTATGAATATCAATTATTGTTGCCATCTTTTTCTTTTTTTTAATGTTTAGAAACAAGGTTAGATTAGTTAGAGAAGGAAGGCGAGATCTCAACCTAGATCTGAAGGAGAAAACTAGGATTCAACAAAACGAGAATGTTTCTAGTTTCCAGTTTCCACCCTTCGGTTGTCGCTTGTTGTGTTTTTTCATATTTATTTCCCAATTAAATACTCCAACTATTCCAATCCAATCCAAGGGGTTATTCGACGAATTTAATCTTTCAATTGCTAGGTAGTACTACTGTACTAGATCAGTACATACTCGTGATATTCTTTCTTTTATTTTCACGTTTTCAAAAAAGAAAGAAAATGCAAATGGTATTATGGTAAGATATTTTGTCATTTTTCTCTTATGGATCATATATGATATACCCACCGCTTTATATATTCTTCACTCCTATCTGTGCTGCGCTAATTGCGACTAATCTTATTCAACGTTCTTCCTTTCTGTTTGCATGAAAGATAAAGCGCATGTTAAGCATCTAATTTTGATTCATTGAACCTGTATACGATCATTCAGGAACTATAATGTCAGCTCTTGTGTGTTTTAAAAAATTATCATCTCAATTATTGATAGACTAGACTGACAAAATTGATAATATCTCGAAAATGAATGAAATGATGTGTACTACAGGAAGAAATCGTGGAAAGACAAACTCGTACGGAATGACTGTCATTTTTCTCATTTTGGGCTTCCGTACGTCCATGACATAGTTGTGATTAGGCCTTGGCTTTTGATGAATTATTCCGATTTATTAATTTTAAGTTTGAAATTAGATTATATAATTAAATAAAGTTTAAATGAACATGAAATTTGATGCTTGATGGCTATTGATTGTCTCAATATTTAAAAAAATAATTTATTAAAAGTAATTTTTTATATATAATGCTCAGATTAATATAAAATTGATTCCTCTAAAATAAGTAATTCATTTTATGCATGTATTGGAAATTTGGAATGGCTTTCCCAGCTGGTGTACTAGCCCCTAAAATTGCGACGGGTCACTTTTGCAGCCTTACACCTGGAGAGTGTTATAATGGGTAAGCAAGATTTATCTTTATAGTCCCCCATCGCCTATGATGATTCATATATACCTTGGTTGAAGCAGCCAAGACACATGCTCTGGTGCCATAGTTCCGAAATGCCCATATTGCACAGGCCACTACATACATAGGTCAAAATGTGCAAATTAAAGCATCAACCAGCTCATGCTTCAAAATTAAGAGGTATACGAGACAAGTGGAGAAAATTGTCAAATGCAAGGAGCCAGGAGGTACTAGTAAGTGGTAACTTTGGAAAGACAAAAGCAGTTGGCTCTTTTCCACACTGATATGGAGTCTAGCTGTTAAAGGGAGATTATAAAGTGGAGAGGGCACTAACCCACGGCAAGGTGCTTTTGAAAATCACAATGATGAATCATGAATGTGGAAGCGGAAGTAACCTAACACTGCCTGCATAAATTGCACTAGCCTACCAGTGTAGATGTAGATCTACTTTGTGGGTTAGAACCTTTTTTCATGCATAAAAAATTAACAATCCTATGCAATTTCAGAACGGAGGTTATATTAAATGGAACAGAACGTACAAGCAAACTGGGTTATTCACGTCCATAGCGTGGAATTTGGTTCGGAATTTACCAAACAAGTTGAAAAATAGTTATTTACATTAGATAAATGGCACGTGAGGTTCAGACTTTTAAAACTCAAGTCCCACTCCCGCATTAGAAATTCATCTAAAAATAATGAAATTCTTATTTTGTAATGAAGATTTTTACATTTTTTTTATAAAATGAGACAAGTCGTATTTTTTATGTACGACTTTGTTTTAGTTTTTTTAATCAAGTTTGGATAATTTTTATTAAGCTTAATTTATCAATCTGATCCCCAAATTATTTTAAAATATTTCAATTTAATCCTTTTTGTTCAATTGAGGGTGACAACATTAAGCAATAAATTAAGACGTTTTAATAGAAGTATAGCATTGTTATTTTTTAAAATCCTATACTTAGTTGATTTATTTTAAAATTTAAATGCTTTTTATAGTTAAATTTTAAGTTTTAAGATTAATTCAAATTTTTAATGAAACTTATTATATATTTAACGTAAAATTTAAAGGCCTTTTATAGTTTAAATTTTTTAAGATTGTATATTTCTTCATAATTAAGCAGAACAATTATGTAGTTGCTTCAGGTTCTAAGTTTAAACCTTGTTTCCACCCTTGTATATTTAAAAAAAAGAAGCTTCTACCATGTCAAATCGTCAATGTAATAATATAATAATTTTCCGTAAGAACATCATAGTAAAATTGTGTGGGAGCATGCTAGTAAAAAGTTGGACCTATACCACGCTTGGTCTTACATTCCTAACAGTGTGAACAAAAAGGAATCAACGCATATTTTTGAAATTCACGTATTTAATAAATATTTCTAAATAGACCAGCGGGTCTGCCTTCAATTCATCGAACTTGGGGTAGCAATTTCAATTGAATTTTACCAATGTATGAAACCTTATACATGATTGGCCGTACACAAATCGTGACCACTTTCCCAATTTCTTAATTTTGTATACAATGCTTAAAGAATAATCCGTCATGCCCAGCGAAACTGCATGTGAATAATAGATAGAAAACAGATTTCAATTATGCAGGGGAGTATAGACAAAACTTCTCCGATCGATTCATAGTTAAATATGCATTGAATGGGAAAAATAATGGGTCCAACGAATCTAAATCCTATATTTTGTCCCTGAGATAATATATTATTTATACAATCGTTCATCAAAACAATCAAAAGTGAATTTAATGATAATGTTTAACTTTCGCATTCGTTAGCGTGGTTTATGGTTCTAAAATTTTTGGTATAAATCCCACTAATTAAACAATAATACAAGGGGGCAAATAGCGTACTCGAAAAACTATCGTAATATTTACGGGAATCAAATGGATACAACTTTTTTTTTTTTATGAGAATTTGATTTTTAATTTTTTTAACTTTAGAGACTAAATAAAAAACTATAATTCTTAGAAGGATAAAATATATATTTAAATCATAATTTTTTTATTATATTGTTTTTGTCTATTTATGATCATTACATCTATCACCTTCAAAATATTAATTGATTTAGATAGAGGGTTAAATGAGACACTGATGAGGGTTTATAGCCTAATTCATTAAGTTTGACTTATATATACTTATTTGCTAAATAATTTAAGCTAAAAGTCTTTCTTATGGGTGGATCGTGGATAACTGAGGATGCATTTTACTATGCAAGCCATGTTAGGTGGTAGGATCAATAGTAAGAAATAATTACGCAGGTGTTTCTTATAAATGTTGTCGATGTTCTTCTATTCTAACCGTTATCCATGTGACAATTAAATTGGTGCAACAATTAGATGAGAAAGAAATATGAAGAGGCCTGGGCCTAATATACACAGTAGTATAAATAAAATAGTGAACACTTCGAAAACGACAGCCCGTTTCATCAACCTGAACCGTGGAGGCCTTGACGACGTAGCGCGCAAGCAAATCCTGGAAAAGGGGGAACATCGCGACGTATATAAATTAAGGTTTTCAAAATCAGATATAGCGGAACAGAATAACAGTGAGTTTGAGATTTGGGACTTGATGGATACGGAAGAAGGAGCTCATGGAAAGGGAACAAAGGTGGTATCTTTGATTGAGAAAGCCACCAACTCCACCGCGCCGGAGGTCGATCCCCGCCTCCTCAAGGCCATCAAGACGGTGGTTCGCTATTCCGATTCGGAGCTCCGCCTCGCAACCCAAACCCTTATGGATCTCATGAAGCGTGACCACTCTCAGGTACTCTTCCCTTTCCAATTATGATTATTAAGGTTTCCCTTTCTTCTCTGCTGGTTTCCAGTTAGGGTTAATTGATTTCTGCCATCAATAAATTTCATTTTGAATGAATAGCTTGATTCAAATGACAAAGGAAAAAGCGAAACTTTAATACTTTTTTTTTTATTCTTCCTATTTTGGTTGATTCTATAATCGTGATAAGATGATGAAATCTCATTCATTTTATTGGTATGTTGAAAAATGAAAAACCTCACCCATTAGCTCAACCACTATTTTAACTTTCAGATTACAACTGTCATCTCCAACACAAAGTCCTCGGGTTGACCTTGACAGATATGTGTTGCAGGTCAGGTACCTTGCGCTTCTAATAATTGATGAGCTCTTCATGCGTTCAAAGCTTTTTAGGGCCCTTGTTGTTGAGAACTTGGATCAGTTGCTGAGTTTGAGTGTCGGGTTCAGGCGAAATTTGCCGCTTCCTGCTCCGCCAGCTGTTGCATCTGTTTTGCGTTCAAAGGCCATTGAATTTTTGGAGAAGTGGAATGTGACGTTTGGGGTACATTACAGACAGCTCAGATTGGGTTATGATTACCTGAAAAATACTCTCAGGCTCCAATTTCCTAACATACAAGCTAACTTGGAGCGGATTCAGCAGGAGAGAAGGGAAAGGGAGAGGAGGTCAAAAGAGATTTTGTTGAGCAAGTATGAGTCTTTGAAGGAGAATTCATCTTCAATAAAGGGAGGGATTTTGTCTACGATGGATGAGATTGATGAGTGTTTGGAGATTTTGCATGCAAAACAGGAGTCTGTGTCAGATGATATCTTAGATAATGAAGAACTTGGTGACTTCCGTTCTTTGGAGCTGCAGCAGCTTCGTCTTGAAGCATTGAAAGAAGGGGAGAAAGTTTACGAGGACAGTGATAACAAGGTAGTTTTTGATACATTGAGGGAGCTATACAAACTTCTGGTCACAAAGCATTTGGTTTCCATCCAAGAGTGGATTTCTGTTCTAGTAAGAGTTGAAGTAGCTGACAATAGATTCAGAGATTCCATTTTGAAAGAGTTCATTGATATCCAAAATCGTCTGAAATCAGTTAAAAATAAATGTGAAGAGGCTGGTTGTTCTCTCTTAAACTCATCAAAACATGATGAGGAAGATTTTTGGGAGGAGGGTAATGTTGTATCTATGGAAATCTCATCTATTGCATCCAACAATAAAAATAAACATCTTGACGTGGCATCAACTTCCCATAAAATGAGTAATGATAATCTTGGTTTGCACAATAAAGAGTCTAATGATTCTGGTACGGACACCCTGCTTCATCAAGGATGTGAAGTTGAGTCAAACTTTCCTAGGAGTAAACTTCAAGCCGAAGCTCCTGTGGTACGATGGAGTTCTTACCTGGATAACTGGGGTTCAAACAGGGTTTTTATGGCTAACCAGCGGGGTTTGGAGCTTGAAAGTCACTGGGGTAGGGTGGACAACGATGCAGTTATTCCAGCTGATAAAATTGCCAAATTGAATGTTCATGCAATGCCTTATGAAGAAAAGCAAATTGAGATCCAACCATGCCTGACTCCTTTGAGGAAAGGAGGATTATGTCAAAGAAGAGATCTGAAAGTTTGTCCGTTTCATGGACCTATCATTCCGCGAGATGATGAAGGGAGGCCACTCAATCAGAACTCTTCAGAAGACATGAATATGGATTTAAGGACTGATTTAGTAGAGCAATTAGCAAAACAAGCAGAGAAAAATGTTCGTGAAAGAGATCAAGAGGTGGCAAAAAAGAGAGAAATTGATAAACAGTCGCTGAAACGTGCAAAACTAGCTAAAGTTCGGGAACACAATGAAGCTGTTTTACGGGATGCTGCTTTGGCTTCTACTTCAAGATCAGCCACACTTGGAGAAGATGGGGAGGCAACTAACGAAGATAAGCTGTCTGCCAGAGACAAGAAGCAAAGTCTCGCTTCCATGCTGCGAAAGAAAGTAACATCAAAAGATAGAATAGCTCAGAAACTTTTAAGTTCACAGGCAAGGGTTACTGCAGATAGGCACTAGGCAGCATGTTTCATGTGAAGATGCCAAATATAGAGAAGCTTTCCCAAATCAATGGTGAACTGAGTATACTCTTTGTTGAGCTTGTCTGATTACTCCGAAATCTTAGCAATACTTCAGAATCAACTGTATTTTGGGGAAAGCCTTGCCTGAGGCATGAGGCTGATTAGTCAAATCGAGTAAAATAAAACAAAACAAACTACTCATCTATTCATTTATTTTCTGCATAGTTTTTTCTTTGTAGGCAGACTCATAAGGACCAGCTTGGCTGCAAAGCATGAAGGGAAGCAGTTGTTTGGCCAGTTTATTATTGTAAAATTTATTTCCCACATTTTCTGTAACATATTTAGCATATTAGTAACAAGTCTTCAATTCATTAATATTTGTTAGTTGTTACTAAATGTCAAAATCACATTAATGCACATTGACATTGGGTTTCCATTGCCATTAAAGAAGGGCAGTTCAGCTGTCAGTTAAGTGGTCTGAGTTGTTGCTGCTGCTGGTGGACCTTCAGACGTTGTTTCATCAGTAAGTGGATTTTTATTTTAGTTTTTATGATTTCAAAATGAAAGGTGTAGGAAGGTGGAGCAGAGTTACTAAGAACTAGAAAAAGAAATATTCCTTTTGTCCCATTTTTTTTTTGCACCAAACTGAACCTCTGAACTTTTTTCTGCTAATTTTTCTGTTGTATGGTTATCATTTGGGGGTCGCGAGGGAAACTTTTGCCAGTACATACCATTTGGGCCAAAATTCGACAAAAAATAAAAAATAAAAAATTAATACCTTTTCTTTAGACATGGTGAATTTGCCTTGAAGCAGAGTCATTTTCTGATGCCAATATTTTATTGCACACGACGGGAGTCAGCTCTCATAAAATTTAGGAAACTACTACCGATACACACACACACACACACACATACACGATCTTAATACTATAATAGTGCACTGATTCACACACCATGATTCCTGTTTCAACTTAGTACTATTGCACAGTGGTTTAGGGTTAACAAAAGGAAAGCTTACATTAGATTTTTTGTTGCAAGTGACATTATTCGCTCTAATCTTTCCTTGGAAATCGTTTTCTTACCATCATATTTAACCCAGCAAACCTCATTATTATGCTTGACTTTCCTAAAGCCAATTTGTTATTATGGCTTTCCTCTTTTGTTTCATGCCAGTAGTAAGTAATACTCTCAAGCTTTGATAACCAAAATTGAAGGAAAAAATCTAACACAATGTGACTCATTAATTTTAATTATATGCATGGTACGATGAGAGCAAGGACATCGGAAAGATTACGATACGTTTAGAACTTTCATGTACGCTTTATTTATTTAAGTTTGTAAATGTTAACATTATTTCTAAATACGTTATTTTACTTTTATTTCCCTTCCATTTTACTTTCCACTTGGCCCGTGAAGCACTCCTTAGCAGTAAAAGTCAAGGAAAATAAGAAAAAGGAAAGATTTACAAATAAGACAAGATATGCACGATAAAAGTATAAGTGAAGTAATTATGACGATGTTTACCATAAAAACAATAGAACTATAGAACCAAACAATTTTCCGGCCAAAAATTTCTTCTAAATAGTTCGTAGAACATCCATAAGGTATACGTGTTTTAAGAGTGTCCTCAAAGGACGCAATCGTATGACTAACGACAATTAAGTCCACAAATCAATAATATAAAAGAGAAGCAACACTTGAACACCTAACTAAGAAACTAAATGTTTTTCAAACTGCGGATAAGCCTGATATCCACGCGAAAATAATTGATAGTGGCATAGTGGACCTATGGTATATGAATATGAATATGAATATCCATCCATTGTACACAAAGGTGAAGGTGTAGACCCCCGCAAAGCAATCATTCAAATCAAATTGCGCTCCCTTGAATATTGCAGACCATGATACCACCACATGCCACAATTCTAAAGGACTTCAAAAAACAAAAAAAATACCCAGCTATTTCCGATTGGCATCATGATCCAGGTTGGGAAAATGGCTAATTAATTCCCTTGTTAAATTAAATACTAATATGTTGTGATATAGTTCAATCATGATGCCACTGGTGCTAAACTAAGAGTTCTTAATAAAAAAATTTACCTTTTTAAAAAATATATTGTGATATAATTGATCGACTCAGAGTTTTAATTTGAGATATGCGTGGACAAATTTATTCAAAAATACTCACATGATAAGAAATAAAAAAAATTATAAACTAAAATTAATTTATATATAAATTAAAATAAACTTTAACAAAATATTAATGCTACAGAAGTTTTATGAATGAACTTATAAATAATTAAATTTTAGCAAAAAATTATTTTATTTTTCTTCTTATTTATAAGATTCAAATTAAAAATACTATTTGTTATTTTTTATAAGATAAATATAATATTATTTATATTAATTATTTTTAGACTAAAATATCTCTACATAAATAAGAGAAATATTAAATTGATAAATTAAAAGAGAAAGAATAATATTAATGACAGTGTGTTTTTAGAAAAATATATAATTAATGATATATTTAAACTAATTATTTTTCTTAAATGAATTAGGTTATTGAGTCTTAAAACAAAAAAAAATATATATATATATTTTTAGAAAGAAAAATCTAAACATGCCTTTAATCTTTATGATAAAAACATCTTATGATTTCTGTCTTAAATAAATTTTTACATTTCAAAAAATGAATCTCTAATTTTGGGTCAAAGATACCTGAAAAAAAGAGAGAAGAAAATCCCTTATTGAAATTAATTTACCTTGACAATGGCATAGCCAAACATTGTGATAGAAAAAGTTTATCATTTACCTGCCCCTTAAATAATAAATGAGTCAATGAGGACAGTACTTCCCTTGATCTACATTTTTCTTCTCACTCTTCATTCTCCAACCTCTACGTTATTCTCCTCCATCCCGATCTCTTTATTGTCTTCTTTCTCTCTTCCTGGTTTTCGTGGAGAATCCTGAAAACCCTTTGATTTTAATCAAAGGGTTATCAGGATTCGGGCACCCATATCTCGTATCACTCCTTCTCTCCTCTGTTGTCTTAGAAAGAAGACCAAGAAAAGCATCAATTTTTGCAAGCAATCTTCTTCTTTTGCCCTTTCTCTTGTCTTAAGAACACACACACACAACCACCCAGCTGCTGAAGCTGAAACGTCACAACTCACACATGATTCGAGTGGCCACAAATTAAGCGTGTTGGTGTTATGAGTGAGAGAATGGAATCGAGTAGCATTGAGAGCAGCACTGTGTCATCGATGACTATGATGGAAGAGGATGAGCATCCCCATCAGTTTTCTTCAATCTCGAAGCTTCATAGCAATGGTCCCACCACTACCAGTGTCCATGACCTTCTTGAATGCCCCGTTTGCACCAACTCTATGTACCCTCCCATCCATCAGGTACTTCCCTTTTCTGATCCATTTTTGCCTTTTGGGTTTGCTTCCAAAAATTCCTTGATTTGTTTCTTTCCTTTTATGTTGTGTCTATATGATTTGTTTGTGCCCGTATTTGCTTTCCTCTTTTTGATTTGCTCCTATTAAAAGAGGATTTTTTTTAATGGGCATGTCTGGTATGGAGGGTTTGGAATTTTTTGTGATAACATCCAAGTCTTAGACAAAGGGCATGTACAATTGTTGTTGGAAAGTATGTTTTATTTTGCCCCCTTTTTTTCTTTTAAAAATAAAAACTGTGTAGATCTTATGTTTTGCTGGAATTTCATTTTTGTACGATTCCGCTTATCAAGGTTGAGGATTTGGTTGCTATGATGGGTTTTACTTTGATCAAGGATTCAAGGATTGGTTCTGACAAATCTTTTTTCTTAGGTTCTGAGTTCCATATTTTTTTACCTGTATTGCCTTGTTTGCTTACGGTGATATTAGGATTGGTGGAGGGGGCAATATTTAGGTAAAATTTTCATCAAGCCCTACTAAATTCAACTCAAGTCATTGTTGTGATTTTTCAGACGAAGGTAAGGCGTGAACATATATGGCTACAAAAAAGGCACAATCGTTATGTTTAGGTGGAAAATTTCACTAGGGTAACTGTGTAGATAGGGATTCAAAAAGAAAAGAAACTTAAATGCATCAGATTTTAGGTTATATAACTTCTTTTCCCTACGAGTAAGGGGGACTTTAATCATAATCAGTTTTAGTTAATTGAGCATATAAGGATGTTAGAAAGGCTTGAAGAAAAGAAAAAAACAAGCAAGGCATACAGGGTTTGTGGCTTACTGGGGATTGCTATAAGGAGTTATTGTTTCTAAATAATTTGAATGCAAAATTTTCACTTATGGCATGTTTATTATGCATGTTCCAACCTTGAAGAACCAGAGAATCGTTTTCAGTTGGGATGTGTCATAGTTTAAAATCTTTTATTTAGTTTCTTCTATGCATATTGTAATAAGAGAAATGCTAGCAAGTAGCAACATATTTTTTTTATTATTGGATATTGGCCTATTCTTAAAATAGCTAATGTTTGCTTTTAAAAGTGACCTATTTACCAGATAACTAATTTTAATATGTTAAAGAGCGTGTTGTTAGCATTGCTCATCACAATAATTGTCTTGAAATTTCATTGTACTGTTAGTCTGATGTCTGTGCAGTCTGCCCCTCCTGTTTGTATGTTAAAATTGGAATTTGGGATTGGGAGATTGGTTATGCATCTTTTCTATAACATTGACATGAAGCACATGGTAGATCATAATTGGGTTTGCTATGATATCTTGAAATATGTAGAGATTATTGTGATGAGTTATGAATGATTGATTTGTCCATGATTAAAGTTTTTGGAAGCTTCTAATAGGCCAGGAAGCCTGACTTTTAATTAGGAGGTCTAGTCATATCGTTGAATTGATTAGTAACTCCATTGCTATGAGAGCATTGCATTCTTACTTATTGTGTGTTTAGGTGAATGTTTACAAACTTGACTTTGGATTATTTTAATTTTGTAAATTTGATTTGGTTAAAAGTGAGTTTGAAGTCAAATGATTTATGCTTGGAAATTTTTATCCCAAAAGTAAGTTTGCACTAAAATTTAGCATGAAATTTGTTAAGATCCTATTTTGCCAAGACTTGGGGCATTCCTCCCTTGAAAGTTAATTAGCTTTTGAAATTGAACTAAGCCTAGTTCATTTCTAATATGATATTAGAACCTATCTAGCCTTGATGTTGGACATGGGATAGATAAATGTCCAATGTTGCATGCACCAAATGTTCACTTTCTTGGGTGAGAGGGGTGTATTATGATCCCACTTTGGCAAGACTTGGGCAATCCTCTCATCTTGAGCAAGCTTTTGAGATTGAGTTAGACTGTCCATTTCTGATATGGTGTTAAAGCAAACTTGATTTTAGTGAATTACATTGTACATAATTTTTATGCAAGAGCACAATTTTTTATCCCTCAAATGTTTGTTTGAGATATTACAACACATCCTAATATGCAGTTATTAGTTCGAGTTTTCAACTGCATGATTGGAAATTTTTATCTCTAAAGTAAGTTTGTAGTAAAATTTAGTATGAAATTTGTTGAGATCCCGCATTAGCAAGACTTAGGGTGATCCTGCTTTGAAAGTGAGTTAACTTTTGAGATTGAGTTAGTCTTTTATTTCATTTCTAATATGATATCAGTGCCTATCCAACCTTTATGGTGGGCATTGAGCTCTCAACAAATGTCCAACCTTGCAAATTTCGTGATCTAAAATGTTCATTTTGGACATAGAAGGGGGGAGGGGGTTGTTTATTAAGATCTCACATCGGCAAGACTTGGGCAATCCTCACCTTGAGCAATTGGGATTGAGTTAGATTCAAGATACAAGCATTTGGGAATTAAGAAAACTTATGAAAATAAATTATGATATCTCCATAAGCTGTTTTCAGATTATTTTCTTAAGTTCTTCAGGATAGCTTATGAAAACAGCTTATTAGTTAAATGTAAATACTTTAATCCTATTTTCTGTGCAATTTATAGAAGCAACTTGTACTTAAGCACTTGTATGGTAAGTACTCTTCAATAAGTGCTTAATTAAATTTTTTACCTAAACACATCCTAATTTTAGCAAATAACATCTAGAAATAATTTTTATGCCCAAACACAGGTATCACTCAATGTTGTTTGAGATATTAAGCACATATCCAAATATGCAGTTATTGATTTATAATGAAAAGTAACTGGAATGGAAAATTAAAAGGATCAGGTGTTACTTTCTATTTTTGCTGTGAGATTAGGTGTTAGTTAATTCAGTATCTAACACAATGAATTCCCTTCATTCATCACAAGTCTTAGACATGTAGCTTACATATTTGCAAAAATGTGTCAATGTGATCAATCAAATCTGGTGTTAACTTAAGTTTTGTTGTGTGCTCAGTTTATTTCAGCAAAGTAGTGGAGCATTTTTTCAGCTTGTCATTATAATGTGAGGAATATAATTGGTGTATTATGCATAACATTATATTGTGCATTTTGATTATATTATTTTGTCATTGAAACCTTCTGTCCTTGTCCTTGTACAGGTTACTAGATACGTAGTTGAATAATGATGCTAACAAAACAGTGACTTATTCTTAAAACCAATTTTTTTATGCAGTGCCACAACGGGCACACACTTTGTTCAACTTGCAAGACAAGGGTACACAACCGATGCCCAACTTGCAGGCAGGAACTTGGCGATATAAGGTGTTTGGCATTAGAGAAGATAGCAGAATCACTTGAACTGCCCTGCAGATACATCTCTCTTGGGTGTCCAGAGATATTTCCCTATTACAGCAAACTCAAACATGAGGCTATTTGTAACTTCAGACCATACAACTGCCCTTATGCCGGGTCAGACTGCTCGGTGGTTGGGGATATTCCATGCCTTGTCGCTCATTTAAGGGATGACCACAGGGTTGATATGCATTCTGGATGCACTTTTAACCATCGCTATGTCAAGTCCAATCCCATGGAAGTAGAAAATGCTACATGGATGCTAACGGTATCTATAACAATTATGCACGTCCTTCTTTAGGGTGTAATGCTGTATATGGGATGAACTTGATATGACATTCATTGCTATGCATTTTCAGGATATTCCTTCATTTCATGCACAAGCACACACCTACATTTTGGACTTCTTCAAATCCCATCCAAATTGTTAACGCATTCTTGTTTATGTTAGGTTTTCCACTGTTTTGGTCAGTATTTTTGCCTCCATTTTGAGGCCTTCCAGCTTGGCATGGCTCCGGTTTACATGGCGTTCCTCCGATTCATGGGTGATGAAAGAGAGGCACGGAACTACAGCTACAGCTTGGAGGTGGGAGGAAATGGACGTAAACTAACTTTTGAGGGGAGTCCAAGGAGCATTAGAGATAGCCATAAGAAGGTCAGAGACAGTCATGATGGTCTCATCATTTACCGCAACATGGCGCTTTTCTTCTCCGGTGGAGACAGGAAAGAGTTGAAGCTACGAGTAACAGGAAGGATATGGAAAGAACAGCAAAACCCTGAAGGTGGAGTGTGCATACCCAACCTGTGTAGCTAGGTTGATTGCATATTCTCTTGAATGCTATTTCTTGCTGTAGATAATTTGAGAAGTGTTAATCTTTGACTGGTGAAAGGTTATGGGGATTTCAACTTCCAAACAAAATATTAAAAAAAAAAACTGAGTTCTAACAAAGATACTTTATCAGATATTTGGTCTCCTACTTGTATCATATGCTAAATCACTTGAGATTCTCAAAAATATTTAAAGGGGCTGTTACTTTTCAGCATGCTTTGGACTTATACTTTTCTTTCATTCCGAACCGGATCAAGTCCCAAATGAATCAGAATCAATGGTGAACAACTCGGAGATAGCAAGTTTATACCTTTTCAATTAAAAAATAGTGTAGGTAAAAATGTTTTAGATAGTGCGAAAGGGTTTTAACTTGCATAGCTACTACTTTTTTTACAGAGGTTAAAATTATCTTTAGGTACAAAAGGCTACAAAATTTTAAAAAAATAATATTTATTGGCATATTCGCAGGATAAATATAATACTCTCTAGACTCCTTGGTGGCTTTTATGAAAGGTTTAGATTATACACGTATTTACCAATATAAAGTAAATAGCTATTACATTGAAAAACAGCATTATTGCATTACAAGCTAAAGGAATTAGCAATATGACAGCGTCAATTGCATTACCCTAATGGCAATCTTAATTCAAGAAATCTCTTCAACTCGAGTATTCCTTTGCTGCGTTCATAAAAGCCTAAAGAACCTCCGGGATTTAGAGACTGCGATTGGTATGGTATAGAGGAGGTGAAAACGACGCTCAGATTAAAATAAGAGTTAAAAATGAAAGAGGATTCGTTGATGCTAATTACTATGTAGTATTAAACACTCGCAACACCTAATTATAAACTTTTGTAAAATGTAGAATTAACTAATTTAATTGTTAAATTTTGGGATATATTATAATTATAATGCTTATCACATTTTTAATTTTTTTTATTCATATGAATTGAGGATGTTAGAAAATTAACAATAACTTTTAACCAATCAAACTAATAGATATTATATTTTTTAAAATTAAAACTTTCAATTCTATGGTTTGATCAATAAAATTTACCTCTTGTGAAAAGTTATCAAGTAAATAAGACTTATAAGCGATGTCCACACTCCACACACACACAAAAGGATAGGATAGGAAATAACACATTTAATTGTATTCACACACTGTAAAAACCACTTCATTATCCACATTTCCATTTTCACTCTTAACAAGAATGTTGAAACAAGACAACACTCACTAGTCACTACAGGACATGAATGTTAAATTACAACTCAAATTTAAAAAAAGATATCAACAACAATCTTGAAAGAATTTGTTACCGGCAGGAAACTATCAAAAAATAAAACCTAGGGAGTTAAGCTAAGAATGGTTCGACATTCTAACCAAAGAAAATAGATTTCCTTTGTCAAGAACTAAAAATCCAATTATTTGAGCTATACATATGTACACACTGACATGTATATACTAGCTACTAGAATTCAATGCTTTTATAAACGAGCTCTGACAATCTCATCGAGGCGCAACTGCGCAAGTCCATGATTTGGGAAACAGCATCCAGCAATGTAGCTTCACTTGTGCCAGGAAGAACAGAATCCAGTGCTGCTTGTACTATTTCTTCAATCACAGATTCCTTGTTCAAGAATTTTCTGCTCATCAGGTTTCCAATGGCAAAAGGGGTCAATCCTCTCTCTACCCCTTTCTTTAGAAGCATGGTTGAGATCCTAAGAGTGCGGGCACATTCAACCGGCAGATCCCATCCATGAAACTTTAAAAGGGCAATATCTTCTTCAGCATCCAGTGACTTTATGTAGTCAATAGTTTCTGGGGAGTATGGCTCGCGAGCTTGAGGCCAATAAAGCCACTCAAAGGTACAATCTTCAAACTGTTGGAATGGCAAATATGTCAAAATGATTGCAATAAAGTAGAATGTAGAGGGATAAAGAAAGGCAAAATATAGAATATAGAAGCATAACCACATTCATTAAAGCACAACCAAGAGAGCATAAAATAAGGAGCTTACGCTTGTGGGCAGGCAGTATCCATGATCAATTGGAATCAGAACAGACTGGTTGTTGTCCTCCTCTTTGCTGATCAAAATATTCCCAGCATGCCTATCTTCATTTGCCAGTCTTATGTCCAAAACAGTAATTTTATGCACCTCTTTTACTGGGAAAGCCCCGGGCCCATATCTTCACAACTTCAACTATTTTCTGTGAACATTTGCAAGGAGCCAATCTTAGGAGTATATTCTCTGGGATTGTTGAAAGCTTTATGCAAGCACTTAACCATCAATGTTGGGGGAACACCAGCAAAGCCCTTCCCATCACCAAATAACGAGTGGCGCCCACTCAATGGATGGTCTAGAACATAGGCTGCAACTTCCCTGAATGCTCCTTGACCAACTCTTGTACCCTTTTTTAAGCCTTCGCCATCTAATGACGAAGGAAGACCTCGAGGGTTATTCTTCAGAGCCATTGGCTCTTCATCAATAGGCTTAAAAACAGACACGTACTATTGCCCCGCTGAATCAAGCATAAAGTAAGCTCCTCCTGTACCCTCTGCAGATCTGATTGGATATTTTCCACTGCTAAGTCCATCATATGTAGAGTTCACCATATTCCAAATAGCTGGAGCTAATTCGATTTTAGGGTTAATAATAACTGGCTACAAAATAAAATCTCTATCGGGAGGCTTTCTCGGCACAGCTCTTTGAATGACATCAGACTTCCTAATATTATCTTCTTTACCACCACCATAACTTCTCCTGTTAGTATTTCCATTGACATCATTTTTTTTCTTATTAATCAAATCTTTTGCTACAATGGACAACTCTAAGGGGCCTCCTCTGAACTTTAACATGTTTTTTTCTCACAAACAGATGTACCACTGCATCATTATGTTTGCAGCATATTTCATCAATAAGCCTCTGGTCCTCAAGCCTTTCGCCATTGCACACAAGCTCCTGCTCCTCAGGATCATCAAACTGTTTCTCCCTTCTGGCAATCTGCCGCTTTATGTACCCGACATCCCTGCCTCGTTCTACCTGAAACGTGAACTCCTTCCCACAAGAAGTTTTCACATTGATGACCTGAAGATCTGACAGTTTGATTATCAAATGCAAAACATTTCCATCGGTTACTCCATAGTCCTTGAGCATTGAATCACTTCGCGCAAGCTCTCGGCCAGCATACACCAACTTCTGCTTGTTTGTTAAAAACGGAAGGCTTTCACACCTTTGGATTTTGAATTTGACAGATTCAATGGTATCCCACTTCATAACACGGTTGGGAGTCAATGAGCCAGTAAAGGAGAGGTATATGAAAATGGATTTATCTTCCAAAGACAAGTGTGATGGAATTGGAAAAGGGAATGCCTTTGGTGAGAACAATGGCTCAGTGGGAACCACACTAAGAGTAGAGATACCGGCAGATGACATTTCCAATATTGATATCGAACAAGAGAATAAGTGCAAAACAAATCAAGCTTGAAACAAAGAATCAAATCCCTAAAAACCTCCAAATGTCACAAAAACACTGCCATTTTTGTACAATTAGGCTACCTGGGGTAATAATTAGGTTACACCCTCTTGCCCAGGTCACCAAAGGAGCTCTAACAACAAACTTTAACAAGAAGCTACGATCTTTTTAAGAAAAAGATTCAAACTCCATTTCCTCATCTCAGAAGCCTAAGATTTCTAAAAGCGGAACAAATCACAAATGGGTCTAAATCTGAACCAATGACGAAAAGCTCAAAACAGAGAGAGAGACAAAGAGGGCAGATTCTAGCAAGTATTTTTAATTAATTTCAAAATTAAAATTAATTAAAGGGGATCTAGCAAGTAGCAAGGAAGGCACTGTCTGTTACTTTAACGGTCTGTGTTGGGAATCAGAACGGTGTTATAAACTTTAATCTGAATTCCAACTTTCTGTCTTCGGGTAAAGTTGGGCAAGAGGGAGAAGGAGAACATTGCAAACTGAATTATCTAATAGTAACACGTTATTTAGATTTGCTGACTCATTTTTGTTTAGCTTTGCTCATGTTATCATGAAATAAACTTCAAACAGCAAGACATTACAACGAGGGAGCACAAAACAAAGAAAGTTCAAACTACCATAATAGAGGTAAGAACAGGCTAAACTGAAATAGATTTCGAACTTGTTTGAATAAAATTATTCGTAAACACTTTTAAGATGATTTTTTTTTCATAAATTAAAATTAGCTTATAATAAATTAATTTATAAAAGTTATTTCATATTAATTTTTTTAAAAAAATTATTTTAACTTATGCATACATTTATTTAACTTTGAAAAAAATTATTTCACTTTTTCTTCTTATTTTCTTTAAATGTGTGTTATGAAGAAGTTTTATCCAAACATAATTTTAATAATACTTGAGTGTGAATGTCTGATATATTTTCAAAATCTAAGACCTGAACCTAATTTAATTACTACTATAATATAAGCTAGTTTTGACTTTGAGGTTCAGCTTAGCCATCTTAAAATTTTAACTTATCCAAAAAGTTTGTTTTATAATAAGACTTTAAATAAGTATAAAAAAAGACCATTTGTAATCAGGATAACAATTGCTTTTAAAATAAACCAACAAATATATAATCTGATAATATTATTGTAAAAATTTAATATAATATTATTATTCTTATAGGCTCTCATATTATTATTATTGTTATTATTATTTACTAAATAAGTCAACCTATTCGACTTGAAAAGATTTTTTAACTGACCTAAATAACTAAATAAGTTCTTAAAAATTTATTGTCATGACTTAATAAACAGGCATGGCTCCAGAATGCTAGAAGTTGGCTAGGTTATAAACGTCCTGCTTTTGACTTGATCAAATTTTACTTTTAAGACTTGTAACCCGGTTATATGTAGTAAAGTAGGAAGGTAAAGATTCAAGAAGGAGGAAGGGGAGTATTTCAGGCGAGGTCTGAAGGGATTTTATTGCATATGGCAATTTAAATGGTCAGATTTCTGATGTAAGACACTGAAGAAAAAAAAAAATCTCATTTACATTCTGCCAAGGTTGATTATTTGTCCTTAGATACAGTGTACTGATTAAGCAGGCCATGTCATATACCAGAAGGTAACATCAGGGCAAACAATGATATCAATACAGTTTGACCAAAACTGGCATCGGAATCAATCACCTAAGCTCCCACCATGTAAGCTTGACAACAGAAACAGGCTACTAAAAAGCCAAGCAGAGCACCAGCAAAGACTTGAGAAGGAGTGTGACCTAGAAGTTCCTTCAGCTTCCTTTCACTAATTGGATGCCCTTGAAACAGGTCAGCAACAATCAAATTAAGCACCTGTGTCCAGCCACAAATTTTCTGGTCAAAGATTTTCTTCAAAGCAAAAAGGAAAACGCATTCAAGTTACTACATAAAAACTGGACAGTGAAAACAGAACTCTCCTATCGTTTAAGGGAGACATCCTGATAACCTAAAGAACAATAGCAATCATAAAAATATTGGAGTATGCTGACTCAAAAGTGCACGAGTGATAGTTTCTAGATCTTTGACATTTTTGGTAAACCTCAATAAGGAAGGCGTTAAAATGACAATAAAATATGCATATATGATTATTTACAAGCTAATAAAATGATATTCACTCCTAACTGATGACTTCGGAGCACTAGTGGACCTTTGGACATAAATATCAACATGACACCATAATTTCTGCTTCTTTCCAGTTCAAGTAAAAACAATAAGTAGCATCATAATAGCATACTTCAAAAGTAAAAATAAGTAGAGTACAACTTGGGAAGAGCAACTTATTAATGGAGAAACAGCTATTTTTGGTGGCATAATAAAACCTAGCTAGTTTCTGGAGATCTAAGCTTAGCTTTTGGTTAACAACATCCTCTAAAACTTCAAATTAACATCCACCAAGAGTCCAAGACAGAAGAAAACCAAATATTTGCAAATCAATAAGTAATTTCTTTCAGCACTTAAAAAATTAAAGGTTCCACATCCACAGGAAATAAAGGTACGTTCAAGGATAATGTCTCTGATGTGCACATATATACATTTGCATCCACTAGGTAACTGTTTGAATAGGTATTTGGTCCTCCCTGCATCACAGCTGGGGAAAATCAAATGTGATTTTGGCCCCAATGATTATAACTTATAAGAAATCTTAGCACTTATTACAAGCAAGGGCCAATCACTTTTTATAACTTGTAAGAAAGCTTAACACTTATTACAAGCAAGGGCCAATCACTGTCAGTACTTCGATCATTCCATAACCCATGTTAAAGCTCACTATATAGATCATCTTATATAACATGAATCTCATAGTATGAACTGGGACACTAAACTAATGTTTGGATATGAGTTAATGTAATGACTCGCATTTTATCTCAAATCCAAATCAATTTGACAAAACGGTACAGAATCTAGTATTATCTGCTTCTGTGTTGACGACGCGAGTCTACTGCTGGCAAACAGGTAACGAAACACGCAATACAAACCTATTTAGGTAAGTTTCTCTAGAAGCACTTCTAGGATAAAAAAATAAAAAGAAAAAAATGAGATAAACTTCTCTATAAGCTAAAATGAATTCTCCATTAGCTAACTTGTAGATATCCTCTGATTCCTCTCATGTTTTAGAGAATTATATGATAGAGCTTTTACAAATTAGCTAATGGAGAGCTCATTTTAGCTTATGGAGAAGCTCATCTCATTTTTTTTCTTCTCTTAGAAGTGCTTCCAAAAAGCTTACCCAAACATGCCCTAAATCTAGTATTATCTGCTTGGGCTTATTTGCAGTAATTCAAGAGGGGAGAGATCTTCTTAATGTTCCAAAAAACTGAATTTGTTTCCAGCTTTATGACATTCTCATGTTAGTTGCTTTGTTTTCATTCCAACAAGGAGGGGGTGGGGTGTATTGTATTGTATTCCCTCAAGGAAAATTGGAAGTTATCATACGATTAGTATTAGCTTCCAGTAACTTCCATTCCACTCTCACTGTTTTCTTCTCTAATTTGAACAGTGAAAAAATTCCCATAAAATAACTAAATTATAACCAAACATTACAAGCAAAAAAGAAAAGAAACGGCACTTAGGGAAATCATTATTCATGTTAGTAACTGTTAATAAGAACTAATAAACCTCTTTGAGTGAGTTACCTGAGCTTGCATGCCAGCGTGTCTTCTAACGCCAATTGCATCATACATGACAATGAGGCTGAAGCCGAGGCAGACAGGAAAGAGGGAATCGGCGACGCCGTGGCAGATGGCGACGGAAGTGGAGAGGGCGGTGCAGAGGGCGGAGTGGGAAGAGGGCATTCCCCCGGACGCGAACAAGAGCCTCAAATCCCATTTCCTCTCCATGAAGAAATTCAGAAACACCTTCATGGACTGCGCTATCAGCCACGCCAGCAGCCCCGACACGAAGGTGGGGTTGGCTGCCAACGTGGCAACGAAGGGACTTATCCGAAGCTTGGCGTTGGCGGTAACGCTCAGCAGGGCCACACCCAACCCTCCGTGGTTTCGTCGGGGCTGCAAAGCACTCACCTTTACTCTTCTTGGGGGTGTGAAGTGTGTGAGAGAGAGGGGGGTGCAATTATTGAATGGTCGGAGTGTGGGTGTTAGAGAGAAGAGAGAGTCCATGAGTTGGGGTTTGTGTGATTGGGTGGTTCAGTCAGCATTTCAGAGAAAGATATGTAGTCTTATAGAAGCATCGCCTCGGTTCTTCTTCTACGTACTTGGCACCAACAGCACCGGAAGAAGCTTCAAATTGCGTTTTTGATTAAGTTTATGTAGCGGGGATAAGAATGTGCTTGCGTGCGTGCCTGTTGGGTAAAGACACCTTTTTTGTCTCTCTCCCTCTCCAGTTCGGCATAATTTAGTGGACAAATTAGGCATATTCTTTTTATTGCAAGGAGAGGGTTCCCTGGCCCCATATTATCCTCTGCGGATTACTTTTTGTACAAACATTCCCTTCTTTCTGATTTTCATTAACATTAGTACCCTTGTACACCTTAAATTTAATAAGCATATTTTATTATTATAAAATTATCAATATTTATTATCTATTGTCTTGTGAAAAATAAGAGAAGAAACATATCATTGTTATTTAATACTATAGTTTTTCTTATCTGATAGATTATTATTTTTCATGGCCTTTGTAAATCTTAATGTAATGCTTTTAGGTCTTATCAAAATAAACTAAAAACATCTCATGGACAAGTTAGTTATAAAATATTTTTATAAGCTCTTCTAAATACTCTCATAAATACTTATATTAAACTGAATTCTATGCATACAATTTACCATAGATCTGAAATTTCTAAAATACTAACCTATCAAAGATTGTCTTTTGATTGCCGCTGAAGATAAAAAATAAAAAATAAAAAATTCTGAACTCCGTGTGTTAGAAAAAGGAAAAGTAATTTGGAATATTCAGTGCTTGCTTAATTTTGGTGGATATTCCCCACATCTTTCTCTTGTACAAGCATGCATGTTGTTCCGTTCTTCTTTTAAACCTTTCTTTAATAACATGAGAAGGCATAATAAATCAAGGTTTGCATTTGAATTTCATAATGAAATACACACATATCTGGGGAGGGCTTTAATTTGAAATGTCTCATTAAGAATCGATGCTGACATAAAAAAAAAAAAAAAAAAGAAGCTAACTCATCTAATTCCTTGCTCTTATAATAGTGTACAATCAGAAAAGACAATTCGGCTCCTGGGGAGTGCAACAAGAAGGAAGCAATGAATTTGTGTCAGCATTAGCAGCTGGGATGAAAGCAAAGCTTATTGTAGAAGTGGCATCTCGAGCGTCTCCATCAGCAATAGCCCTCACAGCTGCTGCAAGACAAACTGGTGGCAGTTTGGTGTGTATTCTTCCGGAGCCGGTCCTTGATGAGTCACAAGAAGTTATTAAGAACTCGGGGCTTAAAGACCAAGTAGAATTTAGAACTGAAGATCCATCCAAGATATTACCTTATTGTGAGAATATTGATTTCTCCTTAGTTGATTGCAAAGATGAAAACTATGCAAGGTTGTTGAACTAGTTAGATGTCAACCCTACGAGATCTTTAGTGGTGGCAAGCAATTTGGTTGGTAATACAAAAGGCTTGGGAGGCTATATAAGAAGAAAAGATGAGAAAGTAGCAGTGAGATCTCTAAAGCATCCTATAGGAAAAGGTATGGAAGTGACTATGCTTTGCAAGAATGATGAAACTGATAAGAGAGTTGGGGTCAGAGAAAATAGTAGCAGAAAAAGTAAGAGTAAGTGGGTTTCCAAGTTTGATGAGGAGAGTCGGGAGGAGCATATATTCAGGGTGCCCCAGATTGACATGTTGTGGAATTAATTACTGCTAGGAAACAGTTATGCCTTTGATGATGTTAATGTGCTCAACATGCTGATTGGAATAATACAGTTCATGAGTTTGGTGTTGATTAGTTTTTAGGAAAACAAATTGCTTTTTATCAACAGCTCTCTCAGTAATTGTAAGTTGTTATAAATACTACCAAAGAAGTTGATCTAAATACACAGATAAGGTGTGATTCAGCATTAATAGTATATGAGATTGTCTATATATTGCAGCAGTGCTCCTCCTGTTTTCTTTTCTAGACCAATCTTTTGCCTCTTTATTTAACATACGTAAAAATTGACTTAAGAAAAATGTGTCAAATTAATGGTGATGGTTCATAATAAACTGAGCCTAAGAAATGCAGGGTTAGTGCATAGTGTTAATCAACTGCTCCTGCACATAAAGCTACAGAAAGTTGACGACCAAAGGAAAAATTGGGTTAAAAACACAACTTTTTCATAATTAACTAACCAAACACAACTACAGTATGAAACAGGAACTAAGCCATTTAGCACACCTCTTATGTTTTTGAAGAATCTTATTATTTTATACATAAATCACCATTGTTCAACGTAAACGTCAACGCTGAATGTGGCGTCAGAAGTGCGAGTGTTTTTTTAGCTTCTCTTAAAAATACCGTTATGTACTAGCCCACTTTGTATCATGTTAATCTTCTCCTTAGGTGGACCAAGAAATAATCCATGACTTTGTAAACATTAAATTAGTAACTTCAAGATCTTTTGCATGCTAGGACTATCCATTTATCTACCAACTGTTTTGACGAGATACTTATTCACAAGCATTTAGATACATCTGCAAATTTGGATCTTTACTGCACAGTGTGGCTCCATGCAATAGATTTATTCTACACTTCCCCTCTTTTATTTTCTCCCCTAGCTTTCATTAAATCAACAGCAAATATTGCATTATGAAATTACCTTCATGTATACATGTTTGTTCATCGTTTGCCTCAAACCTCTGCCTCTTAAGTCTAAACAAAAGGAACATAATTAGTATCTTGCACAGTTTTTGTCTTCAGCAACCCATTTGACAAACGGTATATTTCTGTTATAAAAGCCAAAACGAGAAAGAAGAATTGAAGAATGTTGAGAGATAATACTAGAGAGTATCACAATAAGGACTAAAGGACCACAAACCATGTCTGAATGTAAATAAATCATTACGTGCCTCGTATTGTAGAAAAGACCCTTGAGCCAATTCCTGTTCAAAAAGTCAAGAACAGGTTTATCTATCTACATCAAATTTGGCCAGTTCCAAGTTGCTCCACTATTGGCCAGCACAACAGATCTTTTTGATCTATTTGGTGACTTCCTTCAGCCTTTTTAATTCCTTTTACATCCTATTTTGGTAAACAATGTTAACCTTTTTCTGTTTTATCTTGTAACTGAAGCAAAACCCTGCCCCCATCTTCCCGAGATTAGATAACTAGTTACTAGACAAATGAAAAGTGATGTTTTACTGACTCAATGATGCATATAAGCCTCTTAATCTTTTTTTTTTTGTTACTGAAATTTGAAATTTTGAACATTGAATATATTTACTATACTGCTCATAGAAATGTGAGTGAAAAGCTCCAATCCAATAAAACAGATGCAGTTGGATGTAATGTTCTCATAGACGCGGGGGGGTGATGATTACCTCTCAGTACCAACCACTATCCGCACCCACCAAGCCAACAACCAAATTCCAACCTTCAAACGCAAGAGACTAACACCTCTCAACTATCTTGTTAGGCCCTCTTATTCATATTTCCTCTCTTACTCTCGACCTTTGTAGACACTATTGTTGCTAGCCTTAGATCCAGTCTATGAATGGCAAAGCCAAGATCTTGGACTCAGATATGGCCTTCTATTGTCGGAGTGTGTGTTCTGAATTTTTTTCTGAACTTCAAGATCGTGGCAGTAGCAGATGACACTGGAAGCACCAGTATTGTATCAGAAGGTGACTGCAAGAACACAAATTATCAGATTTTCCTCCCTCCACCTTATCAGAATATATCCTCTACCATATGCAAACCTGTTTGGCATTCATACGAACTGAGGGTAAGTTCAAGATTCTTTTTCTCTTAAGAAGCCGTACTGTTAAAAGTTGAAACTTGTTTACTATGATCTGTTCTTTGGTTCTGGGTGGCCTCATTTTTTAAGAGCATAATATATCAATCAATTAAAAATCATCCTAAGTATAACTTTTACATAATTATTAAAAAAATAAAAATAAAAATTACCATGTGATTATTTAAGATAAATTTATAGTAAAACACAGTCAATGCAATGCATGTATTATTTATTCTTTTTTAAAAGGTTTAATTCATAAGTGGATCTTTAGATTTCTTTGGAAATCTATAATTTGGTTCCTATTTTTTTTTAATTGCAATTGAATTCTTAATCTTATGCAATTTTTGTAATTGGATTCTGAAATTAGTTTATGAAAACTTCAAATATAAAAAAAAAACAATTTATAATTATTTTACTAAATTCATATACTCAAATACAAAAATCGTAAAAGGCAAGGACTTAGTTTTTTTTTTTTTAAGTTTAGGAATCTAATTAAAAAAATTCAAATACTAATTTAGGACATAATCATATATTAAATTTGTTAAAAAGGATTTTAGAATTTTTGTGTTTTAAGATGTTTATCTAAGAAGTGGAATAACTGCTCAATTCCAAAAAGTAACATCTATCTAGCTATAAATTATAGATGTCTTATTATTTTAATGCCATGATAGTCCCTTTGCATCTAATTTTTGTTGCAGTACACCAAGACGGGTGACACCACAACTATCATATTATCTGCTCCATACACTGTGGGGTGGGTGGGAATTGGATTTTCAAAGGATGGCATGATGGCTGGTTCCAGTGCAATGGTGGGATGGATTAACAAACATGGCCATGCAAAAGTCAAGCAGTTTTATCTAAGGGGTAGGAGGCAATCAGAAGTAATTATAGACAAAGGTGAACTGCCTCTAAATACTGTACCTGCTGCGGTGGCAACAAATGGGGCTGAAATTTACATAGCTTTTCAGCTGCAAGCCACAATTCCATTTGGGAAGCAACCAATTTTATTGGCTTTCAGTACTAAACATCCGCTGAACCACCATCTATCAAAACATGTTGACAAAGCAGCAATTATATTTGATTTCTCTTCAGGTGTGCAAAACCAGATGTGTCTGTCACTTTACTTTATAATTAATTATACTATGCTGTTCGTGTTGCACAGAGTTACATATGCTTCCAATTTGGTCGGCTATGTTTTCTAAGGAAACTTCCGCTTTAAATAATGTTTTAACAAAACCCATTTTACTCCAAAATAATTTAAGTTAATTTGAACAAGTCCATTTTTTTTCATCATCGCAAAATTACTACTTTCAGTAACCAAAGTGGAGAGCATTTTATTTGAAGTGCCTAAACTTGAATTGGTCATCATTTTCATAAAAAATGATTCAAATGTCTTTTTCATATGATTTGATGTAATTTGAGTAGCATATACAATATGATACAAAAAATTCCAGAGAAGAAATTTGACAATTATACTTGTTGTGGCAGGTTCGACGGGCCCGGTATCGAATGGGTTGATTCACATGAGAAAGAGCCATGGAATAGTGGGTATAATTGGGTGGGGCCTAATCCTGCCTGTGGGGGCAATTATTGCTAGGTACTTCAGGCATAAGGATCCCCTATGGTTTTATCTCCATTCAGTCATTCAATTTGTGGGATTTTCATTTGGGCTTGGCACAGTCCTTCTTGGATTACAACTCTATAGAAACATGCATGTCCACATACCAGCTCACAGAGGCATAGGCATCTTTGTCCTTGTCCTAAGTATTCTTCAGGTCTGCCACTGACTCATGTCATGTATCATATTCAATGTTCAGTTTTCTACCTATTACTTTGTTAAGTATTATTTGTGTTCCCAAATATAAGACTCGAGCTAAATTAATTAATTTTTTTAATTCTTGCAAATTAATTAAAAAAGTCTTATATACATGACGGATGCAATACAATTTTTAACTCAGATAAAATTAGGCTTGAAGCTTGATGAGATATATGCTTTCCATCTAAAGTAAAATTTGAACTGACATTTAAAGCTATGTGAGTTCAGATATTGGCATTCTTCTTGAGGCCAGACAAGGATTCCAAGTATCGAAACATTTGGAATTTGTATCACAGTTGGTTTGGAAGAATGGCCCTTTTCTTTGCAGCCTTGAATATAGTGTTGGGGATGAGAGCTGCGGGGGCAGGGAATGATTGGAAGGCAGGCTATGGATTCCTTCTTAGCATTGTACTTGTCGCAGTTATCGTTCTGGAAATCTTGGCGTATTTGAAAAGGTCAGAAAAGCGTTCTCTTCCTCAGACTTTCCAAATGGACCCAGTTAGAGATGCTAACTTCCCAACCAATCTAGCTAAAGGTACGTGCATTCTTCCCTTGTTTCATATTAGTACTTCATCTGTTTAATGAAATTTATGCTGAAGAACCAACTTATTGGTTGTATCTTATATGTGTATTATGTCACATTGATGAAGCAGGGTGAATGTGTTGACTCCTAGTTTTGTTTGCAATTGTACAAGCTGTGTCAATTGTCTCATTCAGCCACTTCAGACTAAAACTCATTCATCCTACACTACTGCATGTGAACTGACTTGTGGAGCTTTCTTGATGTAGATAGACATGTAGCCACCTAGAAGTTT
Organism: Glycine tomentella; assembly: GCA_007407185.1. Lineage (NCBI taxonomy): Eukaryota > Viridiplantae > Streptophyta > Magnoliopsida > Fabales > Fabaceae > Glycine > Glycine tomentella. The sequence continues at coordinate 44,419 of PYAF01002706.1, read as the reverse complement.
GCCAAGATGGACAATCCTAACGTTTGGCATTCTCACCTGAACTTGAGATTGAACCTTTTTTGCTTTCTTCATTGGTTGTTTTTTTGCAGCTGCATGGTCAGAAATGTAATACCTACTACATTTACATCTATATTTTGTTATTCTTTAATGAAAATGTGATGAAAATTAAGAATCGGATTTTGGTGAGTGGTCATATTTTGATAAAATGAGCACATAGTTCCATAGCATGGATATTGCTTTTGTTAGAAGGGTCTCTTGCTATCCAGGACTTTTAAGATATTGGTTTAAAAACTAAAAAGAAAAAATATTTATTGTAAAAATCATAGAAAGATATAAAGAAATAATGAACAACATAATTTTACACATTATAACAAAAATATTTATCTTTTTAATTCCTTAACCAATATATAAGATCCTTGATTAACATTTGGCTTGTTAAAATTAGGAAACCCTTTTTCAAAATACCGATTTTTCCAATAACACGAGTTTGCAATAGCACTCTGCAATTGGCATGAATATGCAAAGTTTGCTGCATTCCCAGCTGTACATATAAAGAATCCTACAATCAACATGTCTAGAAATTGACACCTTGGCAATCAATAACTCGTTATAAAATGGCACTATAATATAAACAATAGAGTAATATTTTTTTAACACTAGATAAACACAAAACATTCGATTAACACCTCTCATTTATTAAGATTAAACAATTTAATATAATAAAACCTTTTAGCTTTTTAATATAAAATTAATCACTATTTTCTACTAATGCTCTTAATAATTTTCAATTTTTAGTTTTTCAATTTATAATAAGGTTAGTCTTATAAAACTACAACTCTTTTTCATCTATTTATCAACTTTTTTATTTATGTAAAAAAATCTAAATCAACACTTAACTTGGAATAAAGGGAATATTATTTTTAATTCCTTTAATATTTAATTGTTAATAAACTTTTGCTTTATTTTTTATTGGCTATGCATGTAAATAATCAAATTAAATTTTTCAAAATTCTTTTTATGCCATACAATAAGTTAAACTCCTAAAGAGCTTAAGACATTCATGTATTCCATTTCCTATTTATTGAACTAGAAAATGAATTATAATTAAGAATCTTTTTGTGAAAAATAAATAGATACTACATAAGACATTCTAAACGAGTCTTAAAGAAAATGGACTAATAATATCAATTTTATC
>PYAF01002706.1:30836-43124 GCA_007407185.1 Glycine tomentella | reverse complement strand
TGAATTTTATCAAGAATAATAACTTTAAATATATAATAACTTGAAAATTAATTCATTATAATTTATTAAAAACCATTATATATATATATATATATAAATTTCTATTTTAAAATATGTTTTACAAAATGATATTTTAAACAATGATTAAAATAATAAATTTTTTAATGTATATTTCAGTATGTGTATTTAAATATGTATTAAATTATGTAATGGTTACATTTTATTTAATAATATATTATATGCAATAAATTTTAAAAATATATTAATTAAAAATTATATTTAGTAACAATATTATATATTTATTATGTAATAAATGTAGTAATTAATTATATATAAGAGAAAATGTTACTTTATATATTTATAAACACACTACATTAATAGCATTAGATACAGAGAATCAGAGATAGCGATAGGGGCAGATGTTTAGGTATTAAATTGCAGCTTCAAAGGTCTCCCAGAATTACCCATGTCCTAATATACTTTTTCACACCCTGCTCTATACCTCGTTTACTTCAGAACCCTTCATCCACAATTGATGACTGTGCCGAATGTGTAAACGCCAATTACTTTGTCTACGGTGTCTGCAAAGGGTTGGTTTGCATCGTTGGGAGCTTTCGTTCTTTTGTTGGGCTTAGGGGTGATTCTGAAGAATTCTGGGTCCGATTTTGGAACGCAGCCACGAGGGTCGTGTCTCAAGATTCGCCACACTTCTGTCTCCCTTCAAGAAATTATAAATTGGGAGCGGGGCACTGTGTCAACTTTGGGTTTGGGTATGATGATTCGAGTGACACTTGCAAGGTGGTGGTAGTCCTTTTGGACGTCAAATCGCAGCAAGTAGAGGTGAGAGTTTACAGCTTCGGTGACACTCGTTGGAAAAAGATTCTAACTTTCCCTGCTTTTCCTGTACTGGGACTTTCTGGTCGGTTTGTGAATGGCACTATGAACTGGCTAGCACTTCGCAGGTTGAGTTCTGATTATCGATGGTATAGTGTTGTAACTATCAATGAGTTAGTAATTTTTTCGTATGATCTGAAGAATGAGATATACCACTATTTGTCGTTGCCCGGTGGTTTAACCGAGGTCCCTCCTGATGAGCCTGAGCTCGGGGTCTTGAAGCGTTGTCTCTGCCTTTCTCATGATCACAGGAGAACACATTTTGTTGTTTGGCTAATGAGGGAATTTGGAGATGAAAAATCTTGGACTCGGTTGCTGAATGTAAGTTATGAGCATCTTCAGATTGGCGAACGTTATTTGTTGCCTTGGTGCACGCCTTTGTGTATGTCTGAAGATGAAGATGTCATCTTGCTGGCAAACAATGCAGGTTTAAAATTTGTTATCTATAACCAGAGAGATAATGGAGCACTGTACCGGGAATTTCGACGACAAGTCAAATTGTGTTCTGCTTTGATTATGTCCAAAGCTTAGTTTTGCCGTATTGAAATTGATCTCCCCTGCATTTGGTTGTATGAATTTATGTTAAATTATGTAAGTGGTTTCAGAATCTTCCCATTTAATGTATGAACATGGAAGAATTCTTAGTTTGATTAATTTGTTGGCTATTGCTAATGGTTGAATTTCTTTGGACTGAATGAATTTATTTTACTTTATATTTAATACTGTGGTAAACTGGTACATGATCTTCCAGAAAGGAAATTGATTCTCTCTCATATTTTATTCTTGGGTTGATCTTCAAAATTGATTCACTCATTTTATTCTTGGGTTGATCTTCAAAATGTTTTAAAGAAATTGCAGAAAAAAAAAGACAGTTATTTTAATAATAATTCACTTAATAGTTTTTTCCCTGTAATTTACTTGTATTATGGTCCCTTGTTTTTGTTCTTTCTCTTGACAATATTTGGAGAAATCGAAATAAGAGATTTTTGAGAATGCGAGTTTCAATATGGTGAATACTCATAGGCTCATTATTAGCCAAGTTGATGCTATTGTGACTAGTCCTGAGCATGACAACAAGATTAACTCTTCTGCTTCACTGATATGGGATGATCTACGTAGCATGCTAACCTAGCATTAAACTAATGCAAGCTGAAGAATTCTTCAATGATGACTGGGGACCATTTTGGGTTTTTTATAATTGCCAATATGCTGAGTGCTGACATGACAAAACAAGGACATTTAGTATACTAATTCTGCATATGGCTAGTTGCCTTGAGTTTGTCATAATTCCACATCTTTGTTAAACTATGCATACCTATATATAAAATCATTTTGACTTTCAGGGTTTGGTTTTTAAATTAGATGCATGGTTTCAAAACAAAGATTCTTGTTTCAATTCAAAATAAGCCAGTCCTCGGTCCCTTACCACAGCAGAACCAATGGACATCTTGAAGGTCCTCTTCCACTTCTTCATTTTTTTTCATGTCACATATGCATCAGATGACTGCAAATATTATTCTTGGTGCAGTGACAATAACATCCTTATTCGTTTCCCCTTTCAAATAGAAGGTAATCAACATCCTTATTGCGGCTATCCTGGTTTCAAATTAACTTGCACCAATGATAGCAAAACAGTTATTAAACTTCCATACACGGGAAAGTTCATTGTCCGCAACATTAACTACCTCAGACAACAGATACAAGTCTATGACCCTGATAATTGCCTTCCAAAACGTCTTCTAAGCCTCAATCTTTCGGGTTCTCCCTTTGTTGCTGCTTCACTCCGCAACTACACCTTCTTAAGGTGCCCAACTTGGAACGCAGGGTCACAATTCATTCCCATTGACTGTCTTAGCAATTCTTCATCTTTCGTATCAGCTATTCCTTCAGTGAACTTGCCCGATCCATTGCCCGAGTCTTGCCATGTTATTAAGAAGCTCTCATTTCCAGTTTCAAGGCCGGGACGATATGAGGAGATTTTCAGAGATGACCTTAGTGGAGATCTTCGTTTAACATGGTATGCACCTGACTGTAGATATTGTGAATCACAAGAGGCCTTGTGCGGATTTGAGAGCATAAACAGTTATCAAGTTCGTTGTTTCTTTGATTACCAAACAGGTAAATATATAAGTTATCTGATTTTCGATATTTTTTTTTTCTTCTTCATGGAGTTAACTCATTAACGTTAGTCAGAAACTTGATAATCCAAACTGTTTAAAGGACTAAAAGAAACAAGACTTGTTAGTGTTGTCAATGGAGCTACCATTATTAGTTGGACCGTAAGCAGTAGTAAGCTTGCTTGAAACAATAATTTGTTAGAAAAATTAAAGTCAACGTTTTGATATCAGTAGCCATTGTCATACGATTTTTTTATATTTCTTTTTGTATTTTAATATCTGTTGACTTTAACTGTTGGTTTGCTTGTTGGGACTTCATGGAAAAAAAAAACTAATGGAAAAAAATTAATGAAAAAAAACATTCTGAAGTCGGGAGCTTGCGTTGCGTGCACATTCAAAAGTCATAAGGCAGATAGTTAAGTGGTTTTCTCTATCGTATTTTTAATTTTGGTTCATTGATCCTTCAAAAATTACGTGGTGGTTATATATTCTTTAAAAAATTTAGCCTGCAAATAAATCTCTCAAGACCCAAAATATGTTTCTATTAATTCTTCAAAAATTGTTACTAAATTATTACTTAAAATACTATATTTGGTTAACAAGGGATTAGAGCATGACACAGAACTGTTAATTTCGTGTTATCCAAAGAATTAAATTTGATAACAAAATCTTTAACAGACGGTGATGTTTTAGATTTTCATAGAACTGATTTGATTATTAATTTTTTTAAAAGACTAATATAGTGTGGGATGTAATTGAAATATAGAAGGCCAACCTGCTATAGTATTTACTCATTATCAGTAGTACTCTTGAATTTTCAGCTCCTCCACAACATGGTCTTCGAGTTTTTGGAATTATCACATTATCTATTGTGGGACCAGCTATCATCTTTGTCATTGCAATGGCATGCTACGCGTCCTTCAAGTACAGAAGAGGCAATACCGCCACAATTGCTGCTGCACAGAGGTCGGAACCAAGTGCAATATTACCCCAACCTTCCATTGCTACGATGGGCTTGGATGATTCTACGATCGAGTCTTATCAGAAACTTGTACTAGGGGAAAGCCGACGAGTGCCTGGACCCAATGACGGATGTTGCACCATATGCTTGTCAGAGTACAAAACCAAAGACAAAATCAGATGCATTCCTGAATGTGCACATTGTTTCCATGCCGAATGCATAGATGAATGGCTTCGCATGAATATCACATGCCCCGTTTGCCGCAACTCCCCCTCCCATCCTTCTACTGTTCAAGTTATGGCCAGTGACCCTTGATTGGTTGTGGGTTTATCCATTAAGCACAAAACCACAAATCTGGGACAGAAATCCAGCTTCTCTCATTGTTCGTTTGTCACACTTCGGAGGCTTAGTTAGTGATATGTATTATCATTGGGATGACTTAAAGGTTTAACGGTTGTCAGCTTATTATATAGCATGGATTGTATTATTATTGGATAAATTAGGAACAATTATATCCAGCCATTGAAGATACTCGTCATCATCTCATAATATAATACCAAAAATAAAAGTTGAATTGTTCATAATGCATAATTCTTGGGTTAAACAGTGTTCAGCTTCATTTGGCTGCTTGTAACGGTATTTATTACATCAAAATACAGCCCAATTGCATCAGTCAGTTCCCCAAGTCATCAGAGGATACAACTGACACCCAAATACAAGGTGCAAACAGTTATGAAATACTGTACAGAGAAAGCACTGCCTTCTCAAAATTCTCCTTACTTCTTCGCAAGCAGCTTTTTTGGAAGTTCATCCAGGGGAGTTGATTTTAAAAGAAAAAGCCTGGCAGCACGCTCCTTCAAAGTACCTCCACATTTTAACCCACGTGACTGCAGTTCAGACTTCAACATTTCCAAGCCAAGAACCTGTCAAGGCCATAGCAATGGTAAAGGCATAATAAACATTGTTGAAGGGTCTGAGTGCTTAACTTAAACTCAGCAGATTAATTTATATATATAAAGACCGATTACATAGAGATAAAAAGGACAATACAGAACAGAGGACCTAAAGTCTACTCTCAGAGTAGATACAGCAAAAACAGCTTTTATAGCTGTCACTAATACATCAGAAAATATAATATAATCTAACAATCATGATGTGTTTCAATAATTATTTCAATGAATGAACTCAAAATGTATATGCCCATACTAATCACCCATCCCAACGCCTCCCCTTGCTTCGTCACCAGGGTCAATGTCATATGTTTCAACAACATCAAAGAGAGAAACAAAATAAAATAGGTATTTAAAAATATATAAAATAAAAAAAACCCCACTGGGGACGGACTTGACCTATTCACATAGAGAAAAACCCTATTTTCACATAACCCCTATCTCTAAACGAGAGCAACAAATTAGTAAAACTATTTTTTTGGAGTAACTGGTCATTACCAGCTACTGCTGGTTACAAGTAGTGGTCCACCGGTGTGCCACCCTATTTGGGCTTCACCCTAGTCACTGCCTTCTTTAAATCCAATTTAAAGCAAAGGGTACCGCACAGACAAACAGAAGTTCAGAGGATCCTACTGAAAACATACCTCAAGTTCGGCAGCTGAATTAAACGCATCAAAATTCAGGGGCTCCTCCAACACAGGAACACTAGTGCTTGGTGAGCTTTCTTCATTGGCTGCTGCTTTATGCTCAAGAGATCCATCAATTTCCATATCATTAGATTCACCAGCACTGGCCACGTTTTCAGAGCCTATAACATTCGAGGCCTGATTCACAGTAACATCAAACTTGTCAGACACACCTCCATGGCAATCCTGATTATCTTCAGCAACCACAGAATCCTTAGGCATTTCAGTAGCCTCATTGATTATCACAGGTTCAGCTGTGGCCTGAATACTTTCACCACTCAGCATCCCAACAGATAACACATTTCCATCTACAACAGTTTCCTTCTTCTCTTCTTCAGACCCACTTTCACACGAGCCAGCACCAGAAGAGCCTCCCCCCCCATTTACCGAACCCAAACTGCCCTCAGCCTTATTTGAGCCCAACTCATTCGGGCCATTCAACAATTCCGATTTCTCCATCTCCCCCTCTTCATCAGAATCATCACTATAATCACTATCACTTTCATTCAATTTCCTCTTCCCCATCCTACAGAAGACAAATACCAACATCACTAACCCACAAAGTCCAAACAATCATCAAAGGAAACAACATAACAGTAACAATTAACAAACAACACACAACACGTGAGTGAGTGAGTGAATTCACTTACCATATCTTCAACTTCTTAACATCATGGTGGGGTTGTGAAGGGCTCTTGCGCTTGGCAGTGAGAGCCTCCTTAACAGACAAGGCAACCTCGGCAACACAACGTTCAGATTCCTCCCTATATTTCGCGACATACTTGTGGGCCTCACCGTCACCTTCACCCTTACCCTTGCCCTTGCCCTTCTTCATCTGCTTCTTGAGAAACTCCTCGGCCACCTTCTCGAGCTTCCTCTCCTCTTCTCCGGCCTTCCACTCCTCCAACCTCTTCTCGGCGTTGACGTGCCTCAGCCTCCGGCCACTCATGTCGCGGCACGCGTCGAAATTGTTGGTCTTCTTCTGGCCGGCCTTGGTGGCAGCGCCACGGAGAAGCGAGCCAAAACCTCCCTTGCCGCCCTTGAGGCGCAGGAGGAGGCGCACGGAGGGGAACATGTTGCCGTCCCCCGGGGAGCATTGGATGGCGGATTTGTCGTCGTTGAGGTGGCGACAGCCGGTGACGAGGCGCTGGTGGTGGGCGGGGATTCCGGTGAGTTGGAAGAGGCGATCCTTGATGGAACTCGAGTAGAGGATCGGAGAGGGGAATAGGAGGGTTAGGGTTTTCCCGTCCAAGTGCTTCACGAACAGGTTGTACATCTTGCTGCTCCTCTTCTGCTCCATTGTCTAATACCAAAACCAGGATTGAGGAAATTAGGGTCTCGAGAAATTGGAGAGAACGAGGGCCAAAGAGAATGAGGGATGAATTGTATATGTTTGTTACCGACTCTGGACTCAGGAGAGAATCGATGTGTGTAATATGTAAATAATTTTAAATTTCTTCAATTTGTTTTGCGCGTATTATTAATAAGGCGGGGTAGGCAATTATTCCCTTAGGCCTCAAGGAAACTTCAATATATGCAGGAAATTCAACTTATTAAATTGGTGAGAAATATACTGAAACTCTCTTTTTAATATTGTTTTTGTGATTGATTTGATTGTTTACTTATTATTAATATTTTTTAATTTAGATATTAGATTCATAAAAAATAAATAAATTTCAATCAATCACACAAAAATATTGAAAAGAAAATATTAAAAAATGTTATTATCTTTCCTCTAAAATGGATTTTTTTATTAAATTTAGTTAAATAGATATTTGAAATTGATTTGGCCATTCAACTAAGTAAATTCACTAATTTACGATCAATTTATTAATTCCATCGTAGTCAAATGTTGTGATATTTGAATATATATATATATATATAACATATATATAACATTTTAAAAGAATTTATATAAAATATTAAATATTAAATATATGTCTATATGAATTTATATATATATATATATATATATAATTTATAGTTAAATAAAAAATCATGACAGAATTAAATACATAAGTATATATAAAGTTTACTTGGAATATATTGTCAATATAAAAGTTCCTACATTATGAACTAATAAAAAAACATAACTTTTATGTTGTTTTACATTTTATCACCTTTTCTTAGATTTTGTTAGTTTTAGAAATTCTTGAATCTAATTTTATTGTGTGCATACTATTGATTCACAAACTAAAAAAATTATAAGGCTTATCAATATCAATTCCACTAATGAACACTAGGGTCTTTATATAGGAGTCCAAAAATTATGTCCCCAATCTTATCAGGTGATGAGAGAAATCAAGAAAGTCAAAATATTAGTTGCATCTGTAATGAAATGAATTAAACAGTTTGATTTAAGTATAAGAAATATTCATTGAGTTGAATTAACAACATCAATTCTACTTCGCTGAAATGAAGACTTCACAAATTTATAAAACTAAAAAAGTTTGAAAAAAGTCAGACAAAAATATAAAAAAAAAATTGACAAAAAGTAAAACAAAATCGTGTTTTACAACTTACTCATACTCCTAATATTTTTTTAAACAATACCCATTTCAGTAATTTCAACAAAAAAAACCTAATTGGTGAAAAAAGCCAACTTTTTTAAAATTTACTGTAAAAATCAATGAATTTATCATATAAATTAGTTTGTAATGCTGTAACGATATAAAAAACTACATTGTTAATGCACCCACATACACATATATAATAAAAATATATTAAAATTTTATTAGTTTATTATTATTTAAAAATTAGTTCATAATATAAAAATTAATAATTGCATAATAGTTTATCTCTTAATTTCTATTCTTAATAATTATTTTTAAATTTAATTATATGTTAAAAAATATTTTTAACTACCATTGACAAATAGATTTGTAATGAAAGAACTTGATCTCTTACAAAAATCTCAAAATAACAAAATAAAGTTATATTTTTGGGAAAAAGTATATTTAATTTTCTGGTCATGTGTACAAAATTTTTTTGTTGGAATTGACAAATTGGTGTTTTTAAATATGTAGCGAGTCACCCATGCCACGTGGTTAATCAATCTCGGCTTTGGAATGACATTTATATAACTAACTTATAACTTATAAAGGCATCCTAATTAGTACGTGCTTCCTATCATTTGCCCCATACAGTAGTTGCCCATACTATTAGAACTCTTTTTTTGTTGTAAGTCATGAAGTTTGCATGCAATGCAAGTTGACAGAACCAACCAAACAATTGCACAAATCTCTATATATACTATATTTGGTACTAGCTAAATTAAAACCGTCTAGTTTGAACTATATATCCTCAAACGTGCTGCTTCATTAACGATGAAAATGTCAAGAGCAGCAATTATATACATTGTCATTCTCCTAATTACAAGGTATGAAGCTCTGGCTTCAATATCATGCCTCTCAGTTCTTGAGGAGGTAGCACCTTGCACTAGCTTCCTACAAGAGAGCTCAAAGCAGCCCTCTGAGGCGTGTTGTAATGGCATCAAGAAACTAAGTGGTAAGACCGGGACCCACGAAAATCGAATAGCTATATGCCAGTGCCTCAAGGAAGGACTGGCCTCGATTGGAAATTATGATCCTAAACGTGTGCCTCAAGTTCCCAAAGATTGTGGACTGTCTGCTACACTTCCTCCTATTGACAAGAATACCGATTGCTCTAAGTAAGCTTCTTCTTTGCTCTCTTTCAAATTCAATTTATGTTATGCTTCTAACTGCAACTTTGGCTATAACTTGGAAGATCATTGATAACTATTTATATTTTTTTGGTTATGCAGTATAAGCTTTATGATGTGAATGTTCACTTGTGGGGTGCTGCAACGGAAAACCTGACCAGGAAATGCTACAAAGGAAATAGAAAAATAAATTGCCTACCAAGGTTGTACTATCGGCCATGAATAAATAAAAATATCTTTTATATGTATGTGAAACCTTCTTTGCCAGCTGAACAAAACGCGCCATAAAGTAGTTCTGAATAAAAATTGACGTTGTAATAAGCATGATCATCTAAACAAAAGCAACAGGAAGCATTTACTTAAAGTAGATCTAATTAAACTCAATACGGCCATTTGCTTAAGGATAAGTAAGGCCACTCTACAGGAAATGCTTATGTTCTTTAGCTACTCTTCCTTAAGCATAATTATAAAATGGACTATACTTGTTTTGAAGAACCAGCATAACTTACAAGTTCAAGATCAGTAGATTTTCAGGGAAACTTTTGTCAGTGTTGGAGTATTAACTATCAAGGATTAAGGTTGTATTTTAAATTTAAAAATAATTTAAAAAATTGAAATCTAAATTATTTACATTAATAATCTTTTGTACGTATTCCTTATATGAATATTCATTATATTTTAATGATAGCGTTTTGCCACTAGATAGCCACATAAAATTGTTGAAGCAATTCTTAATCAACCCTCCCATAATATGCACACACAATAGCTATGGAGTATGGAGAACGTATCCTTACTCCTATTTGCAAGTTAGTGTTTCTGAGCAGAGAAATCTGGCTCAGCTGGCTTTTGAGGTACCAGAGGTGGTAGTAGTCTCTGTTGCATTCTGTTGTGTCTGCTATTTTCTCTCAAGTTTAGCAGTGCATTGGCAACAAACCTTGATGCATATGTGGTTGCACCAAGGCTTAGAGTAGAGGACACTTCCTCATTTGCCAAAGCATCTTCTAGCTTGTCTTCCGCTTCACGCAATGACCTCTTAATCTTCTTTATCCGGTATTTACGCCAAGATGCTTGTATGAAACAGGCAGCCCATGTCCTCCACTGAGTGGAATAGAACCTGCGAGGGAAAAACAAATCACATTGCAGAATTATGAGGATATGAAGTTTTTTTATAAAAATAAATAAGAGAATTGTATTCTAAGATCTTTACCATAATACCACATGTGCTCATATGAAAAATGAGTACTACTTTAAGGTGGGTCATCACATGGTTTTTATGACTGCTGTTAATGTTATTTCTAATGTTTTTATAATCTGATGTCATAAGCAAACTAGTCTCAGAAGTCAGAACCTAAGCAAATTTTTTTAATTATATCTGCACCTTGTTTCCTATTGTCCAGTATGGTTCCACAAAATGTAATGATGCATCATCAAACACGAAAAGGAAGAATTTAACATGATATAAATTATCAAGCCTTGCCTGAAAGTGTGTTGGAGCTGTTTGCGGCCGACAATACGTTGATAGTGGGAAGCAACAAGCTTCAAGTCATCAAGCATGGGAGCAACAGCTTCAACTTCTGATATAGTTTGTACGGTCCTAGTTGAAATGGGTAGATTTGAGGAGGAGTTGGGATCCAAGGCCCATGTCAGAAGTTCCTCTCCACAAAAGTCACCAGCAATGAGGGACATGGAGTTGAAGAAACCAGAACTTCCACCATTTGTTGTCACAGAACAAAGTTTTCCACTCATAATGAAAACCATCTCATCAACTGGATCTCCTTCCCTAACAATGTAGCTATTCTTAGCATAAAGGGCTGTCTTTAGTCTACCGCACATTGTATCCAACAACAGCTCATCCATTTTCTCAAACATTGGCACCTAAAGTAATAAAATAAGAACATAAAAATGTTTATTACACGCACTATGGTTAGAAAAAATAAAAATAATTTGATGGGGAGAAAGCATGATTATGGATGATACCCACCCTTCTAACTAAAGCTAAGCAAAGGTGACGCTTAATGTCCCTTCTTAGATCTTTAGGAAGGTTACGAATTAATGCCTATAATAACCTTGGCTTTATATATAAAGAAAAAGGAAAAAGAAGTTTAAATTTTCTATTTTCGGTCGCAAAAAGATATAGTGACGGAATTAGCGACAGAATTAGCGACGGATTTAGCGACGGCTGGAAGTGCCACGCCTAGAGCGTGGGAGCCACGCCTGAAGCGTGGAAAGTGCTTCAGAAAGTTGATTTCCACTGGAGTGCCACGCCTGAGGCGTGGGAGCCACGCCTGGAGCGTGGGAAGTGCTCCAGAAAGTTGATTTCCTCTGGAATATCACGCCTGGAGCGTGGGAGTTCGGGCAGGACCACTATTTAAAGCCCAAAACTCAAAAAACTGAAAGGGAAATGCTTCTTCTTCTTCCTTGAGCCCTAGACCTCCATTGTTGACCCCTTCAAACTTCCTAGAGCCATATATCTTGACCAAAACACTTCCTTATGGCCTTTGATTGTGAGAGAAACACCTTGGAAGCTTGAATCATTCACCCCTTTTCTTGAGAAAATCCCTTTTGAGAGAATTTGGGAATCTCCAAAGGAAAGCTCAGAGAACTTGGGAGTGGCTGAGACCCATTGTGTGGAAAGGACACCGGAGTTCGAAAGGGTGGTCCTTGGGTCTTCCTTGCCGTTATTGAGGTAAGAAACTCAAGTTTCTCAGCTTGATTTTGAAATTGGGGGTTCGCATGAATAGTAACCCTTTTTTGATGGGGCTAGAATTAGCTCTGGGTTCTGTAGAAGATTATGTTCAAGGGGTTGTTGTGATGATGTTAGAGCCTTCAGAAATCATTATTGATGAAGTTTGATTTTGGCTCTGAGTTATGCATGTATAGAAAAATGGCTGAATGTATGGTCATTGTGAACCCTAGAATAGATGAGAAAGTTGCTCTTAGGGTCACATGGATGCTGTTTAGGAGTTGTATTGAGTTGAAATGCAAGCTTGGCTTGGTT
>PYAF01002706.1:0-30736 GCA_007407185.1 Glycine tomentella | reverse complement strand
ATTTCGTTTAAACGGCTTGTGACCGTCATTGATATGCTGTATGCCTATTCTTGTGTAGGACGTGAGCCTGAGATCTTTGGTGGTGGTAGCCACGAGTTCGGGAGAGCCGGTATTGTGCCTAGAGCAGGTAAGCTCTTGGTCCTTATATGTAGGTCCTTTGCTGTGTTCCACCAAGCGTCCAATAGGGTTATGGTCCATATGTGAATGAATGCATGCGTGTGGCAATTGGTTATTATTGTAATGATAGGAGTGGACATGTGAAATGGGACGTGAATGTCTGGACCCCTGATGAGTATTCTGTGCCCTGTAATGGGTGAATAATGTGTATTGATATGAGATGCTTGACTTGTGAACTGAACCCTGTGATGGGACTTGAGATGATATAGTCTTGAATTGTGTAGCCATGATATGATATGTATTGACATGAATTGCATGACTTGTGAGATGAACCCTAAGATGGGTATTGATGTGACCTGAAATGTAATGCTTGATTCGTGTACCACACCTTGAGATGGGTGGTTGATGTGTATGGCTATAATGCCGAGTGTGTTGTGATATATCTAGTTGATTACTTGATATGAACTGACCATGAATGGTGTAACTTTGATATGCCTAGTTGATGTGAGGCACGTATGTGAATGTTATAATTGAATCCTATGGTAGTAGGATAGGTGACTTGAGATTGAGTAAGACCTGTTGTGAGATGTTCCTGTGATATAGATGTAGCCTCCTGAATGGAGATGTTCCTATATCCACAGATGTAGCCTCCTCAGGCAATTGGTTGGTATAGGATGTGAGATGTTCCTGTGGTATGGATGTAGCCTCCTGAATGGAGATGTTCCTATACACGCAGATGTAGCCTCACTAGATGGAGATGTGCCTGTTACATAGATGTAGCCTCTTGATTGAGATGTTCCTATGTTTCAGATGAAGCCTCCAATAGACATGTTGGTATTCCGGCAAGAGATGTTCCTAGTATATAGATGTAGCCTCCATGAGTGGAGATGTTCCTATATACCTAGATGTAGCCTCTGCCGAGTAAAATGATGTGTACCACCTGTTTGTTGACAGGTTGGGGTGAAACCATAGAAATGATATTTGTGAAAGGGAACGAGACCCTGTCTGTTATGATGAATGAATGAGAAATGTTCTGATGATGATTGAGAATGTGAATGATGATAATGTACTATTTCTATGTATGTGCCTGAAAGTGAACCAGGGGAAGGAAATACCTTCAAGGACCCTGAGTTTACTGGGATTTTATATCTCACCCCTTGTGTGGGGCTTATGTTTTGCAGGTGAATCATCAACAGGAGCAGAGAGATCCCAAGGCAAGAAGCCTATGCAGGGATAGTTGCTGATTGTAAACCTTAGGCTTAGATGACATGAGCATGTGGCTCTGATATTTTGTGTAGCCTTTGGTTTTGATTTTGTTGTACCCTGAGGAAAAATCATGTACAGTTTTATACTTAAATAGACAACTTGTATGTAATCACCATATTATAATGTAAAGCGTATGTTGATGGCATTTGATGATGCCCCTTTTTACTATATGCTTCCAAACTGCTTAATCTCTGATGTATTATGTATGATGATTATTGTTTATGCGTGGTAATTACCCCGGTGCATGTAAGGGGTGTTACAATGCCTCCTCGTCAACACCCCTATTTTCTTGCCATTTGTATTGTTCATAAAGTCTAATTCTTTCCTAAGTAATCAGGTAGCATTCGGTGGGACATCCAGAGTTCTATTTCATGTCTCTTCACTCTCATCTTTTCCTCTATAAAGTTTGTAGATTGCGTATATTGAAGATATTTCTGTAACAATATTCAACAATTTAGTAATCTATAAAGGGAAGAATTTTTGGATGACAACTTCTTAACATAAGTATTTAAACCAAATAAACATTAGAGATACGTAGTCCTATATATGTTGCTTCATCTGGCCATGCCCCAGTTACTGAAAAACTTTATTATTTTTTGAAATAAGGTATAATATGTCAGGTCCTTTACACTCTTTGAGAATTTTTAATTAGGTCCTTAGACTAAACAAATTGTAATTGGATCCTTAGTATGGTAAATTTTTTGTAATTGGATCCTTGGAGTTAGTCAATGACTGTTCGAAACCGCTAGAAAAAGCTACAATTTGTGGTGGTTTTATTAACTCCAGGATCCAATTACAAAAATGGTAAAAGCTTAAGAACCCAATTATAAATATTTTTAGTGAAGGGATCTAATTAAAAATTGAACCTTGAAATGAAAAGCATTCCTGAACTAGGTCGGTCCCTCAACAGCTACATTATTTCATTTCGGTAGACTATGAATTACCTGCATGTTTCCAATAAGCAATGAGAACAAAACCAATCCAACAATGGCAATGAAGATTGCAAAGGCTATCTCTATGACATTAGTACTTGTGTTGAGGTTTTGTCCAAGAGAACTGCAAAAGATGGCAATTTTTAATTTTGGTTGCACTAACATTTCCTTGGTAAGATGTTACAAACTCAAATAAATACATAGAAGTATAGGAAACGAAATTAGATAAAGATATAGAAGTTCTATAGGTCATAAAATAAGCATGTTGGATTTTCATATATATAAAAACAATAGAATATTGGGCCACCTTAAATTGCGCAAACCCCACCAAAAGCAGTAGAAGAACTTCTGATGAAGATCTGTTGTAGATTCTACCACGCCTAAATCTAGAGCATAAAAAAATATTCCAAAATTGAAGGTGTTTTTGTCTATGATTTTATCAGGGTCAATGAAAGAACAAGTTTTGTTGAGAAGTTGAAAGACATTTTGATCGCGGTGTCCACAACTCAAGTATTCTTCATGAAAGAGTGAAGCATTCTTCAACTCTCTGCGCCAGCACCACACCTCTGACTCTATCGAAAGCATGTACCAGATAGCGCCAACCACCTGATAAGCCACATGTATATTTTTTTATCATAAAACTCAGCATGATAACTACCTAGAAACATGCATAAATTGGATTTGGACAAGGAACAAAAATCAGCTTACATGACTTGCTAGCATAAAGAGAAAAAGATTAAAGGTAGCTCCAGCCCATGCTTTCTCAGTGAATATTCCAGAAGTTTTCTTTACTTCTTGGTATAGTGGATAGATCCGCCACAGCCTTGGCACATACATGATCAACACTGAATAATTCAACAAATCCTTTACTACTAATGGATCCGGTGTTTTCAGGTTTGGAATGGCTAAACCAATCACCTAGAGTGTCAAACACAACATCAAATTATCATGTCTTTCACATCAAACCGAACTGGAAAATACATTTTGGCTACTTCGTACTAACCATCAGAAAATAAATATATTTAAGAGTTTAAGAGGGCGATACCTGCGGAAGTGGAATAATTGATAGAATATCAATGATGAAGTATGAAGTTGAGTATCTTTTCATTATAGCCACAGGATCATCAGTGAGCTCACCCCTTCCAAAAGCACGAGAAGAAGGGGCCATGAAACCTGTCTTAAACTGAAAGATTATGCGAAGAATGTAAAATAGATCCAAGAAAGTCCGAAGAACACAGACAGTGATCGTCAATGCTCCATCCAAATGAAGGCATTTTTTATCTTCATTAATCACTGGAATGTAAAAGAAGAGTGGGTCCAATGCTACTGACAACATGCACATTATTACAAAGATTTTGTAACATTTCTAAAGGAATGGACCCTGTGGATCAAGAATTTTCTTTTAGTTCTCTGTCCATAACTTACAGTTACAGGAAGGACATCTGAATCTCTCCTCCAGTTCTTCATCTTTTCCAGCCTTCCTCCTATACTCTTCAAAACAGCACTCACACTTCGTCTAACTTTTCTTTCATGATGTACATTGTTAACAATCTCTATACTAAAAGACGGCTCTGATTTCCCGTCCTCCAACCTGGATGGAGAGAAATTTAAACTTGATGATTATGTATGAATGTATGATGTATCACGAAAATCACATGAGTTATGATCAAGTCTCCAAAGGGACACCTCAATTGTTGACTTTGACTACTACATACTCCAAAATCAAAATGATAGCATGATTAAATCTCGTTACTAACGGCTAGAGGTAGAATTGTGTTTTAACTTACAAAATAGAGAACACAGACACATAGAGCAAACGCTGATCTTATTGTTGATTCAAAACTGGTAATTACCCAACTTGGAAGACGAAGCAACATAGTGTAAAGTTGCAGTATGTCAATCCGTCATACTTTATAAACATGCAGCTATTAAAATAGTTAAGCTTCATTATTTTTCGAGGCAGATGAACCTATTTTGAAAGAAAATAGATGAGGCAGCATGAAATTACAAATAGATGAAGCACAAGTGGTTAGCAACATGTGTTACTACCAACAGAAACAGTACTAAAATTAAAACAGTAGAAATATGCAGCAACACCAGGATTGAGCAACCAGCCTCACAAATTTTTGTCCGTTTGCATTCATGATTAAGCTACTTCAGCATCCAGTGAGAACAGGTAGCTTTGCAGAAACAGAACATTCAGGCCTGCAAAATCCAACATCATATTAGAAACTTGTTTTTGTGAAGGCACCAAATAGTAAAGTCACCTTTTGTGGCATAAGTCAAAAAGGGGTGGATGAAATTTTCTTACCACTACATAACTAGGCCGGCAAACTTAGTTGGAAGGGTATAAAAAATTTGCCTTGGCATTTAATGCTCAACACAAAGCTTAGCCTATAAATCGCAAGGCACTTTGCTCATTTGATCATCCCATCTCAAAAGGTAGCATCCAAATTTGAGAGAGAGTTCCTTGAGTAATTTGTGAAGATTATTCTCCTATTATAAGAGACAAGAGACAGTGTAATTGTTCTCTCTTTATATTTATAGAGGTTGTAATTTTTCTTTCACTTAGTGAAAATATTTCTCTGGTCTTGTCCTTGTTTTTCCCTTATGTGTTGAGGGGATTTATCACGTTAAAATATTGATATTTTCACTATTAATATTGAACAAGGAATGAGTGCAAAACAAATCAAGCTTGAAACAACGAATCAAACCCCTAAAAACCTACAAATGTCACAAAAACACTGCCATTTTTTGTTCAATTAGGCTACCTGGGGTAATGATTAGATTACACCCTATTGCCCAGGTCACCAAACGAGCTCTAACAACAAACTTTAACAAGAAGCTACGATCTTTTTAAGAAAAAGATTCAAACTCCATTTCCTCATCTCAGAAGCCTAAGATTTCTAAAAGCGGAACAAATCACAAATGGGTCTAAATCTGAACCAATGACGAAAAACAGATGCAAGGACGCCGAAGTGAAAAACAGATGCAAGGGGTTATTGAATCGAAGGCAGAAGAGGTGCCGATTATGAATGTAGCAAACCAACTCAATTATTCAGAAAAGAAAAGGGTTGCTGTTGAGTCTGACAGAAAGCGAAAGAAAGAGAGAAAACATCGTATAAGCGCGTGTAGCCGCCAGGTATAGTATAGTATACGGAGTACAAAGCTTTAGTTTTTCACGAAAGAACAAACAAAGTCGCTATCTACCTATACCTACATGTATGTATGAATATACTAAACGTAGTGGTGAGTTTAATTTAAGGTCATTTATGTCCTCTTAGTTGAGAAGAAGAAAATGGAAGAAGGAAAGGTTCCTTATGACTTCATAACCATCCATAATTTATTCTATCTTTTGCGTGTTTATTCAATCACGTGCATGTTTATGTATGAACAATCATGGGCCAATTTGAAACATCATCAGAACACCGTTCTCCTCCTCCTTCTATATTATGAACTATCACTTGGGCTTATAATGCAAATGCTTTAAGTTGCAGACAAGGAGGTGTGTTTTTCCTGGAAGACAGTTAGAGATATCTGGGAGGAAGAAAGAGAAGAGGGAAGGGACTGCGTTTACAAGGACAATTTTGAGAGAAGGGAAAAAAATAAAAAGAAGGAGAATGTCCAAGTAAAAGTTGAGAGTGTAAAAAGCACATCAGCAAGTATGGATTGGATTTTTAATAATACAATCTATATCTACTTAAATGGATTTAATTTTAAATTTATATCCATATTTTTGTTAAAATAATTTGAATTCAAGATTCAATCAATTTAAGTGGATATGAATTTGGTCATATTCAATTTATATTCATTTAAATGTTATAGTATTTTTTTTTATAAATTTTAATAATTAAACACTAAAAAAATAAATAAATAAATAAAGCATATATGTGGACAGACATAAGACTGAATAAATCTTCCAAAAGAATTTACTTAATATAAATTGAATTTGATGAATGTTGCGAAATCGGCAAGTAAACCGTTCATTCAAGTAATAAAGATGATAAGTAAAGATATCGTCCCACGAGGATTGTTATGCCAATTAAATTGTAATTCGTATCGTTAAGTTGGATGACAAATATTGAAGTAAAGTTTGGTTTTGTGTGTGTGTAACGTTTGAATTTAAACTAAGCTATGAACATTAATTGCGTATGAACGAGTAAATTGATGTTAAAACGATATGCGACGATAGTAGCTAGGGCAACCCACACTCAATGTTTCCTTCTAATGGATCCGTATTGTTTACTATATTCGATTATCCAAGTTACTTAGCAATGTGTTTCTATGACATATTAATTATTCCCTAATTCCTTAGGTAAATAACCCTTTAACCCATGAACAAGCCCTAATCCCTTAGTGACTTTCCTAGGGTTAAGCATTAAGCAACACATTAGAATAAGCTACAAGCATACATTTCTGTCCCTAGATAATGTAAAGCAAGTCACTACACTTAGTTCCAAGACTAAAACCCCAACATTCCTATTGTGAACCCTAGCTCTTTTACCTTCAATAGATTAATCAAATCTAAGAAAGAGATATAGACATTCAATGCAAAGTGTAGTAAAATAACATTAGATAAATGAATAAAAGCATTCAATACATCCCAATGGAAGTTACATTAAGTGTTTGGCACTAACTACAAAATAAAACTAGCCAAACCTAGTCATGGCTGGCCTTGAGCTAACAAAATGAGGCATGCCCAGCTGAAGAAAAAGGAAGAAGAAGATGGAGATGGGTCTCCACTTGCATCTTCAACTCCCAAACCCTAGCTAAGCTTGTCCAAGCTTCTAAAACCCTTGAAAATGTGCTTTCTGAAGTGTAAAAACGTGTATTCAATGTTGGAGTAGAGGTGTTTATATGGGAAGGTCAAAATACAATTCTGCCCCTTAACAGCATTTAAAATAACACGTTCTGCAAATTCCCACGCCTGGAGCGTAGCATTCCACGCCTGAGGCGTGGCATTCCAGAGAGATCTTCAGATGGAGACAACTTCCCACGCTGGAGGCGTGGAATTCCAGAGAGAATTGCACTTGGAGATGGCTTCCCACGCTTGAGGCGTGGGGTTCCACGCTTGAGGCGTGGATACCTCTGCTTCTTCAATGCCTTGAATTATGCTTCTTCCTGTTATAAATATGTTCAAATTAGCACAACGCATGGAAAGAAGACATTCATCAACATTTAACATAATTCTATGCAATTCTAAGCTGTTTGTTGATGATTTTTGGCTCTTAGAAGCTTGGAAAAGACTATAGCTAGGCACATATCAATGAATCAGGTGAATGATGGCCCTAAATATATCTGCCACTGCAAAATTAAAATTCAAAACGCGTTGCACTATAGAGAGAGTTCTGGGAACATGTTCTTTACTCATTCTGTATTCATGATCACATGAAAATTCGCAGAACCAAGACAGAAATTTTAACAGGAAGCAAACTCGTACATAGGCCTAGTATGAAGAAAATACTAGAGCTGTCAACTCCTGGTATAGCTTCACCAGCAACTCTGGTATAAAAATTATTTTACCCAGGAAAAAAATTATTTTATCCAGAAAATACAGTAAGCAAACTCGTACATAGGCCTAGTATAAAAATTATTTTACCTTTCTGGTATAGCTTCACCAGCAACTCCTGGATGCCAGGATCTTCAAATATCACACTGAAAGTTTGATGCACAGCTTCCTATCACCAAGAAGAAATCAATGTATCAGAAGTCAAATCTCTTCCAAAGCAAGAGATATTCATCAAAATGGAGATTGCATTGAACATGTCTAATTTTAATATGAAAATATGTAGTGCAAACTAGCAGAAAAAATGAAATCTGACATGTAAAAATTACAAACAAAAAATACACATGCTAGTGAGTGAATGAATTGACATATGGGTGTGTACATCTACCCTTGCATTAGGTTGGAGCTTTGTGAACAAGGTCACCCATTTTAAAGGGAAGCCTTGGTGTGCTTAATAAGAGTTTGGTCTGCTTTTTCACAAAAGGAAAAGGAAACAGCAATTTTAAATGTGCAAAGTTAGATTACATGCAGTAACATATAACTTGTAGACTTGGAGGGAGCGTTTGCAGGCTTCAAAGTTCACACTTCGCAGAGATATATATTTGATGAAATAATGGACACGTTGTTGTTAGTACGCGAATCGTGTGTGACAGTGCACTCGGACACACCTTCAAAAAGCAGTGCCGACGCTGCATTATTTTGACTTATGAGTTCATGAGAAAGAACACAGAAACAGAGGAGAGGAACGACCAAGACCACAGAGTATTCAACTCACGGAAAATCCCAATACAATACGAAAATGAAACACAGCAAATTTCTTGTTGAATTAATATTTTATGCACAACACGAAATAATAGATAAAACCTTTATATATAAAGTACTTGTGAATGTAATCTTTTAATTATTTTTAAATTTTTATAAGTATATTACTCAAATATATATAAATATAAAAAATTATGAGTATCAATATCATATAATAATAGTCATGATAAATAACTAAAGCGCTAATAAAAATATTATCACTAATGATAATGATAATGATATTACAATTAATAATGAGATATGTGGTCCTAATTATTTAATGAAACAAATTAAAAGGTAGTAAATATATTGGGTGTAAAGTGATGAGATGTTTCATAAAATTTGAAAGAGATTAAGATTTATGATAAAGCTTATGCGAATGGAAATACAATACAAGAGATATTTTTCTTTGAAATACGTACGGACAAATGGAAGTTAACTCCTAAGAAGGTGCTTTATGCATGAAACTTCCTGGAATTCGGTTGATTAATTTATTCTTTTATATGTAGAAGAGAATAACTTTAATTTAAAAAAAAAATAATACTAAGTTACTTTATCTCTTTTTTCTTTTCATGATATACTGACTAAGGCTTAAATAAGGCGGAAAAAAAAGAAATAAGAGTAGACATCCATTTTCATTAACCAATTAGAATATTTCCCAAAATTATAACATTCTGTTTTTCTTAATTTCCTTAAATTGCAAAAATTAAATAGATTATTATTATTATTATTATTATTATTATTATTATTATTATTATTATTATTATTATTATTTTTGCTAATATTTTAATTGATAGTTCTATTATTTATGTGAAAACTCCTTTGCCAGCTGAACCAAATGCGCCATAAAGTAGTTCCGAACAAAAAGTGACGTTGTAAGCTTGATCATCTAAACAAAACACACAGGAAGTGGTTACTTAAAGTAGATCCAATTAAACTCAATACAGCAATTTGTTTAAGGATAAGTAAGGCCAGGCTACTCTACATGAAATGCACCTGGGTGTTATGTTCTTTAGCTACTCTTTCATCGGCATGAATACAAAATGGGTTATACTTGTCTTAAAGAACCAACATAATTTACAAGTTCAAGATTAGTACATTTTCAAGGAAACTGTTGTCCGTGTTGGAGTATTAACTATAAGATTGTATTTTGAATTTATAAATTATAATTTAAAAATTTCCAATCTAAATTATTTACATTAATCATCCAGTATATATATATTGCTTATAAATATTCATTAAATTATAATGCAATATTACATCTCCGTGTAAGTCCTTTTGCCTCTACATATCTACATATAGTTGCTGAAGCAAATCTTAAGCAAGTTGTTGAAAAATACCAGCACTATTTTCCTCTTTATAAACTCAAAAATAGGCACTTAGCTGGATATTATATATTGTCTGATCTTCAAAAAACATCACATCTCTACTTCGAACAATCTTCTTATTTATAGATCTCATAGTCCGAATCAAGTTCATCTCTTGGTGAACCAATGTATATGCACTCCTTCGCCTTAGCATTAAGCTTTGCTCTTTCATCTTTCGGAATGTGGACAAAAGCCTTGCACCCGAAGACTCTCAAGTGACCGTAGGAGGCTTTCTTTCCAAACCAAACTTCTTCTGGTATCTCTCCATTTAAAGGTCTTGAAGGAGACAAATTGATCAAATCAACTATAGTCTTTAATGCCTCACCCCAGAATGTCTTAGGAAGTTTTAAATGTGAAAGCATACATCTGACTTTCTCTGCAATTGTTTTATTCATTCTTTCAGCTAATCCATTTAACTGAGGAGTTTTGGGAAGTACCTTCTCATGTTGTATCCCATGAGCCTTGCAGTATGCCACGAATGGGCCTCTGTATTCTCCATCATTGTCTGATCTCAAGCATTTTAGCTTTCTTCCAGTCTCCTGTTCTACTGAGGCATGAAACTCCTTGAAAGTTTGAGGAACTTGATCTTTTGTCTTCAATGGATACACCCACACCTTTCTAGAGTGATCGTCAATGAAGTTAACAAAGTATTGGGCACCACCAAGGGACTTTTCAAACATTGAGCAAACATCTGAGTGGACAAGATCCATAATTTGCTTTCTCCTTCTAGCCTCATCCGATCTTTGAAAAAATACTTTGTGTTGTTTACTTGCAAGACAGTCTTGGCAGGATTCAAGTGGTTGCCCCTTTATGTTTGGAAAGTGATCCTTTGCTAGAAACTCCAAACCTTTCTCACTCATGTGACCCAATCTCTTGTGCCATAATTCTTTGGTTGCATCTTAAGCAAGATTCCTCTCCCCTTTGCATATATTTCCCTACATGATGTTCTAGGAGCCTTCCTTTTTACCTCGAGCAACGATCATGCTTCCTTTGCTAAGCTTCCATTTGTTGGCATCGAATTGGTTTATCATCCCAACTTCATCTAGCTTCACTGTTGAGATAAGGTTTAAACATATCTTAGGCACACGTCTTACTTCCTTCAACACAAGCTTGCTTCCATTTTCAGTCATCAGAGTCACCTCCCCTATGCCAACAATCTTGCTTGTGACATGGTTTCCCATCTTCACCGTACCAAAATCCCCTTTTGAATATGACAAGAAAAATCCTTCGTGAGGAGTAACATGGAAGGATGCTCCAGAGTCGATTATCCATATACAATCATCAAATGCTATATTTAAATAAGTTTCATTACCGATAAGAAAAACATTCTCATCGTCTGATGCCACAACAGTAGTGGTTCCATCTTCATTCTTCTTCTTTGGGTCAATTTGGTTAGCATGACAGTTCCAACCTTCTGATCTCTCTTCAAGAATTTGCACTCAGATTTCTTATGGCCCGACTTTTTGCAGTAGTAGCAACTCAAGCCTTTAGGGTGAGACTTGGATCTTCCTCGTGATTTCCCATGGCTTCTTTTACCATGGTGTTCGCTACTTCCTCTATTTTCAATAACATTTGCTTCATAGTGACTACTCAAGTCTTTCTCCTTTCGTTTGGACTCTTCATTTAGCAAACTATTTGTTACATTATTTATGCTAAGCTTTCCATCTGGTGTAGAGCTGCTAAGAGTGACAACTAGTGTGTCCCAACTCTCAGTCAGAGAACTAAGAGTATAAGTTTGTAATTCATCATCTATATTCATATCTACCTTATTCAATTGATTAACGATACCTTTTAAGGTGTTTAGATGTTCAATCATGTTTTGACCGTCCATATACTACAGCTTGACCAAGCGTTTGACAAGATGAGCTTTATTCCTCGGCGTCTTCTTTTGAATCAAAGATTCAAGCTTTGTCCATAACTCAAATGCATTGGTATAAGTTGATACATGCTCGAACAAGCTTCAATCAATATACTTACAAATCATAGCTACAGTCTTCCGATTAAGGACCTCCCATTTGGTTTCCTTCTTCCCCTCCGGCTTATTCTTGTGGGTGATTGGCTCGTGCAAATCCTTGCAGTATAGATGGTCTTCCATCATCGACTTCTAATAGGAATAATTTTATGCGATTAGCTTGAACATATCTCCATATCATGAGTGACAGCTCCCTCTATCTTGAATCACACAGGATAATAGCTCCCCTCGAACCAGGCAAGCTTTGATACCACTATTAGGAAACACCAGCACTATTTCCCTCTGTAGACTCAAAAGAGGCACTTAGCATAAACAAGAAAAAACAAGAATATAGAGTAGAAGAATGACACTAAGAATTTTTAATGTGAAAAAACTCTTTCAATGTGAAAGGTAAAAATCACGGGAGCAAGCTAATAAATATCTCCATTATTAAAAATAGGATTACAATGACTCTCTCAATACAAGAGAATATCTCTCAACCTCATCCAACGATGATGGTTTACAATTTCTCTCAACTCTCACCAAGTGTGGTGGAAACTAAAATTCTCTTTCTCACTAACACTCTTGCTTTGTTTCTCTTTCTATAGGATGCTCCAACTCTTCACAAACCTCCCTATTTATAGGAGAGGGATGTGGCTTCCTTCAAGAGTGAGTAATGGATGCCAATAAATGAGTTACATTCACAAAGTTTCTTGTAACTCCAATCTTCACTTTCCTAAATGGAGTGTGTAAGTCTCAAGGTCAAAGAAACCAATTCCAAGCCCTTGGAAAATGCTCCATGACTTCCCATGCATGTCTTAGAATGAGCTCCTCAATTTTTTATGTATTTGAATTTACATGTTTACTTAAATGTGAATCAACCTTAATTATGGAGGAATTTCCAACACAAGTAGCCTCCCAAAATATTCACACACAACAGCTATGGAATATGAATAACATATCCTTACTCCTATGTGCATGTTAGTGTTTTTGAGCAGTGAAATCTGGATCAGTTGGCTTTGGAGGTAACAGAGGTAGTAGTCTCTGTTGCATTGTATTGTGTCTGCTATTTTCTCTCAATTTTCGGAGTACATTGGCAGAAAACCTTGATGCATATATGGTTGCACCAAGGCTTACACTAGACCGATCCTGATTTGCCAAAGCATCTTGCAGCTTGTCTTCTGCTTCGCGCAATGACCTCTCAATCTTCTTTTTCCAGAATCGACGCCAAGCTGCTTGAATGAAACAGGCAGCCCATGTCTTCCATTGTGGGGAATAAAACCTGCATGGAAAAACAACCACATTGCAGAATTATCTTAAATGTTTATCTAAGAGAATTGTATTCTAAAATGTTTACCATAATCACACATGTGCTCATATGAAAAGGAGCATTACTTTAAGGTTGGTCATCACCTGGTTTTTATGACTGTGATTAATGTTATAGCTAATGATTTTATAATCTGATGTTAAAACGAATTTGATGGGATTATATTTACTATAACTACTCTCAGAAGTCAGAACCTAATTTATTTTATGGTTTTGAATTATATTTGCACTTTGTTTCCTATTGTCCAGTACTGTTCCACAAATGTAATGATGCATTACAAAGAGGAAAAAGGAGAAATTAATATGATAGTGGTTATCAAGCCTTGCCTGAAAGTGTTTCGGAGCTGTTTGCTGTGAAGATGTCGAAATTGGGAAGCAACAAACTTCAAGTCATCAGCCATGAGAGCAAAGGCTTCGACTGCTGATATGGTTTCTACTGTCCTAGTTGAAATGGGTAGAATTGAGGAGGAGTTTGGATCCAAGGCCCATGTCAGAAGCTCCTCTCCACAGAAATCACCAGCCTCGAGAGAGAAGCAATTGAAGAAACCAGTTCTTCCACCATTTGTTGTCACAGAAGAAACTTTTCCACGCAAAATGAAAAGCATCTCATCAACTGGATCTCCTTCACGAACAATGTAGCTCTTCTCAGTATAAAGGGCTGGCTTCAGTCTATTGCACATTGCATCCAACAACTGCACATCCATTTTCTCGAACATTGGCACCTAAAACAATAAGAACATAAAAATGTTTATTATATACTCTATAGTTAGAAAGAAAGAAAAAAGATGGGGAGGAATCATAGTTATGGACAATACCCACCTTTCTAACTAAAGAAAAGCAAAGGTGACTGTTAACCTCCGTTCTGAGATTTTTAGGAAGGTTACGAATTAATGCCTCCTCATCAACACCCCTATTTTCTTGCCATTTGTATTGTTCATACCGTCTAATTCTTTCCTTCAGGAACTCAGGTAGCATTCGTTGGGACATCCAATGTTCTGTCTCCTGTCTCTTCACTCTCATTTTCTCCTCTATAAAGTTTGTAGATTGCATATATTGCAGATATTTCTGTAACAATAATCAACACAATATTTAGCAAACTAAGCAAAAAATTATCTTTTCAAATACTAGGTGGGCATGTCCTAAATCACGAGCGGTCAAATTATAGTGACTAAAACGAACTTTAAGCCTTTCTGAACTAAAAACATTCTTGAACTTGGTCCCTCAACAATCATCAACTACATTATTTCTTTTCGGCAGACCATGAATTACCTGCATGTTTCCTATAAGTAATGAGAATAAAACCAATCCAAAAATGGACACGAAGATTGCAAAGACTGTCTCCATGACATCAGTACTTGTCTTGAGGTTTTGTCCAAGAGAACTGAGAAAAAAAATGACAATTTTTAATTTTGGTTGCACAAACTTTTCCTTGATAAGATTTTACAAACACTAACAAATCCATAGAAATATAGGAAACGAAATTAGATGAAGATGTAGAACTTTTCAGTTCATGAAATAAGCATATTGCATTTGCATATATTATATTATATAAAAACAAAAGATTATTGGTCAACCTTAAATTGCGCAAACCCCACCACAAGCAGTAGAAGAACTTCTGAGGAAAATCTGTTGTTGATTTTACGACACCTAAATTTAGAGCGTCAAAAAATATGCCAAAATTGAAGGTGTTTGTGTCCGTAATTTTATCAGGGTCAACAAAAGAACAAGTTTTATTGAGAAGTGGAAAGACATGTTGACCCCGGTCTCCACAACTCAAGCATTCTTCATGAAAGAGTGAAGCATGCTCCAACTCTCTGTACCAGCACCGCACCACTGACTCTATGGAAAACATGTACCAGAGAGCTCCAACCATCTGATAAGCCACATGTATTTGGTGATCATAAAACTCAGCATATTAACTGCCTAGGGACATGCATAAATTGTATTTGAAAAAGGAATAAAAATCAGCTTACATGACTTGCTTGTATAAAGAAATAAAGATTAAAGTAAGCTCTGGCCCATGCTTTCTCAGTCAAACTGCGATAAGTTCTAGTCAGTTCTTCAAAAAGTTGATAGGATCGCCAAACCCTTAGTACATACTGGATTGGTAATGTATACTTCAACCAGAAAACTGTATACTGGATTGGATTTACGGCTACAACAATCACCTAAAGTGCCAAACACAACATCAAATTATTATGTCTTTCACATCAAATCAAACAGAACTGAAAAGTACATTTTGGCTGCTTATCCTCAGAAAAATAAATAAATATGTAACGAAAGAGTTTAAGAGGGAGATACCTGTGGAAGTGGAATAATTGATACAACATCAACGATTAAGTGTGAAGTTGAGTATCTTTTCATTATAGCTCGAGGATCATCAATGAGCTCATCCCTTCCAAAAACACGAGAAAAATTGGTAATGAACCCAGTCTTAAACTGAAAGATTATGCGAAGAATGTATACTAGATCAAGGAAGGTTCGAAGGAGACAGGCAGTGATCTTCAATTTTCCATCCAAATCAAGGCACTTTTTCTTTTCATTAGTCACTGGAATGTAAAAGAAGAGCGGGTCCAATGCAACTGCCGTCACACACGTTATTGCAAGGATTTTGTTCCATTTCTGAAGGAATGGACCATGTGGATCAAGAATTTTCTTCCTAGTTCTCTGTTCATCACTTACAGGAAGGACAGCTGAATCTCTCCTCCATTTGTTCATATTCTCCAGCCTTCCTCCTATACTCTTCAAAACAGCACTCACATTTTGTTGAACTTTTCTTTTGTGATGTCCATCGTTAATAGAATCTTCTATCTCTATACTATAAGATGCCTCTGATTTCCGGTCCTCCAACCTTGATGGAGAGAAATTTAAACTTAGCAATTGTATGATGTATCAGATATATCACATAAATTACTTTCTAAAATTACGAAGATCATATGAATTATGATCAAGTCTCCAAAGGGACACCTCAATTGTTGACTTTGACTACTATATACTCCAAAATCAAAATGATACCATGATGAAATCTCATTACTAGCGGCTAAAGGTAGAATGGTGTTTTAACTAGAACAAAATAGAGAACACAAACCACATAGAGTAGACACTGATCTTATTATTGATTTAAAACTGGTAATTACCCAACTTGGAATACTAAGTAACATAGTATATAGTTGCAGTATGTCAATCTGTCATTCTTGATGAAAATGCAGATATTAAATATTTAAACTTCATTATTTTTTGAGGCAGATGAGCCTATCTTGAAAGAAAATAAATAACTGAGGCAGAATGAACGAATGAAATTACAAATAGAGGAAGCAGAAGTTGTCCGCCATGTGTGTACCAAGAGAACTAAAATTAAAACAATAGAAATATGCAGCAACACCAGGATTGAGCAGCCGAACCTCACAAATTTTATGTCCCTTTGCATTCATGATTAAACTACTTCAGCATCCAGTGAGAACAGGTAAACTTTTGAGAAACAGAAGATTCAGACCTGCAAAATCCAACATCAAGTTGGAATATTATTTTTGTCCTCACGAAGTTAAAGTAGTGCGAATATAACTAGGAAAGGCAAGGATCAATGATTAAAGTTACAAAACTATAGCCACAAATGACTTGGATATTTAAATTCATGTCAATCTCCAAAGTTAAAAAAAAACAAAAACAAAAACAAAAACAAAAACAAAAAAAAAAAAACATCAACATGATTCCGTGTTCGGTTTCTGAAAAACCAAGGATTGGAAAAGAGCAAGTTGCGAGAAGTAGAAAGGTGGTACAATAGTAGTTAGCCCGTTTTTCAGAAAAGGAAAAGGAAACGAGAATCTTAAATATGCAAAGTTACATTACATGCAGTAATAACTTGTATACTTGGAGGGAGCGTTTGCAGTTTCACTTTGCAGGCTTCATAGTTCAGAGAGATATTGATGGAATGAAAGCGTTTTGCTGTTGTAGCAATGAGAGAGAACGAGAAAGAACAAAGAAAGTGAGGGAGTGGTTGCACTTCACAGGCTTCAGAGATCACACTTCACACACACACATTATACATACATACATATATATATATATATATATACACACATATATTGATGAAATGATGGACATTTTATTATTGTAGTAGTAACCGTGTTTGTGTGTCAGTGTCTTCTGTCCAATAAGAATTGAGCGCTAGCTGGGACACGCCTTAAAAAAGCAGTGTCAGCGCTGCATTATTATGACTTCATAACCATCCATAATTTATTCAATCTTTTGCGTGTTTATTCAATCACGTGCATGTTTATGTATGAACAATCATGGGTCAATTTGAAACATCATCAGAACACCGTTCTCCTCCTCCTTCTATATTATGAACTATCAATTGGGGTTATAATGCAATTGCTAAAGTTGCAGACAAGGAGGTGTGTTTTTCCTGTAAGACAGATAGAGTTATCTGGGAGGAAGAAAGAGAAGAGGGAAGGGAGTGCGTTTACAAGGACAATTTTGAGAGAGAAAAAAATTAAAAAGAAGGAGATTGAACAAGTAAAAGTTGAGAGTGTAAAAAGCACCTGCTACTTCCCCCTATCGTTTCTAGCCCAAAATGCATTACCCAATTTAGTATATGGAATGTGGAATGTATCACTTTAAAGGCAATTCTTATTTACACCCCTCAATTTTACACATATACCTCTTTTTTATATTTTTTTTTTCAAAAATATCCTTTTTCCATAAACTACTTTCAGAAACCTTCAATATTTTAAATTTAAATTTATTATTAGTTTTCAGGTTCCTAAACTATTACACAATTCTTAATTAGGTCTGTGAACTATTTTTTTAATTGGATCCTAAATTTATGTTTGTTTTTCAATTAGGTTTCTACCATTAGTTTTTTTAAAGTTAAGTAATGATAGAGACTAAACTAAAAACTAAATAAAAGTTTATGGATTCAATTTAAAAAATAGTTCAAAGGCCTATAAATTAATTTAACCAAATTTTAACGTTTCAAAAAATACTTTCCAAAAACCAATTTTTAGAAGAAAAAAGGGCAACTATTGTCTTAAAGTTACTGTGTTTTAAAAAGTACAATTTTTTTCTAACACACATACATACATACATACATATATATATATATATATATATATATAACAACCCCTCCCCCCTTTGTTGTTAAAAACACCCAAAACACCCCCCCTCCCCCTCTTATAATTCCCATCTCTCAAGAATCCACCCCCATCTCTCAAACTCTCCTTCTTCATTCCCATTTTTTCATCTCTCATCCTTCCACTCTTTATCCTCCATTATTTCAAAATTCATCAATTTTATTGCATCCTTGTGATACTCTCAAGTAAGGAAAGGTGGTTGGAGTTAAAGGGAATAACATTTATCTCCTTAAAATTTTCTATTTGATCTCTTTAAGGTAAATTTATAACCAATTGAGTTAGAAGAGTATTTTATAGCATAGTTTAGTTACGGGTTGTGTGAGCGGGGTTAGAAAACTAAGTATTAGAAACTATTGTGGTTTCCTCAAAAATCCTATGCATGTTATTTTTGGAATTTTGTCTAACCTCTTGTTCTTTTTATTTTAAATACTTAGATCCTTTGGAAAATATGGTGATTGACCCTCCCAACAGCATTGGAAGACATTGATTGCGTTCTTTTTGGTTGTGAGTAACTAATCTACTTAGTGGCACATTTAAATTCATTTAGGAGAAGCAAGTAAACTCCAAAATATATTATTTTTGTGATCTTTGAATTCTAGGAGTACTTGAGAATGAAGTAAAATGTTTGTTTTCTCTTGATTGGAATTTATTCTTTGAGATTCTTAATAGTTTTCATAAGTTATTTAAAAGTGGATATTCGATTATTTATTTATTTATTGTAAGTTTATGATTAATTATCGTTCAATATAACAAAGAGATAATGTAACCTATGAGTTGAATACTCATAGTACATATGTTTTTCGTTTGCTATAACGAAGAGATGATGTAACCTATGAATCGAACGCTCATAGTATATATATGTATTTTTCCGTTTGCTACAACGAAGAGATAATGTATTTTATGAGTTGAACACTCCTAGTATATACATGATTTTTTTTGTTTGCTGCAATAAAGAGAGAATGCAACCTATGGTTTGAATATCCATAGTTTCTAAAGATTCGTTCGCTACAACAAAGAGATAAATGCAACCTACAAGCTAAATGTCGTAGACCTATAATTATTGTTCGCCACAATGAAGAGATAATGTGGTCTATCTGCACATAATAGAATGAAAGTTTTTACAAAGTTGTTATTCTTGAATACAAGTTTATATGTAGTTCCAAAAGTTTGCAAGAAAGTATACAATAATTCCTAAAAGTGAGTTGTATTTATTTTGCTTTTATTTAATTCATTAAAAAAATTTATATAAAGACTTGTGCTATGTTTGTACTCCATTTCCTGCGTGCTTTGTATTTTACGCTCTCACTAAGTTTTCTTGACTTATCCCTTTCTTTCTTTCTTTTCCCTTAGATACACAAGTGGTTGAGTAGCTGATTTTCTAGAATTTGCTGACTTACCCATGAATTTATTTATCTTTTTGGTAGGCCTCCATTGCATTTGATGGAGAGTATTTTTTTTTGTAACTCCAGCGTAATGCAACTATAGGGATAAAGGTAGAAATAAATATAGAGAAAATCTCTTTATTTTGAGATGTAGATAATCATATCTTATAGATATGATTTTGGTGTAATTATGATATTTTGAGACACGTTGATGATTAATATGTATGATCAACATCACTATTAGTTGATATTTTAGATAGTTTGTCAAGGACCTATATTGTGATTTGTGACCTTGATATCTAACTTTTAGATATGGATATATATATATATATATATATATATATATATATATATGATATGTTTTCACACGTTATTCAATATGGGATTTGTCCTATTTTTAGGGAAAACTTTATCGGATTTGCGATAATCCCTTTTGGTTGGTTTTTTAATTGTGATTTGGAGTAAGATATTCTTAGGCTAGCCAGGCTAGGAAAATTATAATTTGTGCGTCGATCATGATCCAAGAGTATAATTTACTATGCATTGATATACTCACTTTCTTGATTTCTTCAAAAGAAATTCTAAAACAAAAAAAAAATGAAATTATGACATTTTGGAAAAAGTTACATGAATTTGAATCTTGTGGATACAATCACAATGACAACGAATCTTTCAAGTGAAATTATCACTAAAGTCCTGTTCTGCCTGTGGATGAAGTCACTCTTCAGGTGGGGAAGTAAAAATTTTAAGACGGCAAAAAGCAAAACCAAACACCCATGTTTGATGAATCCAATATCACTATCATGGACTATCCCAAAACAAAAATTGGCGTTGTAATGTGCCATAACATACTTCTGGAAAAAAAAAATGACGTTGTAATCTTTACCATCATAAACAAAAGCAACAAGCTGTTAGATAAAGTAGTTCTAGTTAAACTCAATGTGGCCATTTGTTTAAGGACTAGTAAGGCTACTCTACAGGAAATGCACCTGAGCTTTTTGTTCTTTAAATATTACATCTCCGTGTAGACTTTTACCCCTACATATCCATATGTAGTTGTTGAAGCAATTCTTAAGCAACCCTCCCAAAATATGCACACATAATAGCTATGGACTATGGATAACATTAACATATCCGTATTCCTATTTGCAAATTAGTGTTTCTGAGAAGTGAAATCTGGCTCAGCTGGCTTTGGAGGTAACAGAGGTAGTAGTCTCTGTTGCATTCTATTGTGTCTGCTATTTTCTCTTAAGTTTCGCAGTGCATTGGCAGCAAACCTTGATGCATATATGGTTGCACCAAGGCTTAGACTAGACCCTTCCTCATTAGCCAAAGCATCTTGTAGCTCATCTTCTGCTTCGCGCAATGACCTCTCAATCTTCTTTTTCCAGTATCGACGCCAAGCTGCTTGTATGAAAGTAGCAGCCCATGTCTTCCACTGTGAGGAATAGAACCTGCATGGAATAACAAGCACATTGCAGAGTTGATGAGGTCATGAAGTTTTTTGTAAAAAAGAAAATACGATAAAAATAAGAGAATTGTATTCTAAGATCATTACAATAATCCCACCTGTGCTCATATGAAAAACAAGTAGTACTTTGAGGTTGGTCGTCACATGGTTTTTATGACTTCTGTTATTGCTAAAGTTTTTATAATTTGATATTAAAATGAATTTATGGGATTTTATAAGAAAACTACTCTCAGAAGTCAGAACCTAAACAAAATTTATGGTTGAGTTATATCTGCACCTTGTTTCCTATTGTCTAGCACGATTCCACAAATAATAATGATGCATAATCAAAGAGGAAAAAGAAGAAATTAACATGATATAAATTATCAAGCCTTGCCTGAAAGCGTGTTGGAGCTGTTTGCTGTGAAGGCGTCGAAATTGGGAAGCAACAAACTTCAGGTCATCAGCCATGAGAGCAAAGGCTTCAACTTCTGATATAGTTTCTACTGTCCTAGTTGAAATGGGTAGATTTGAGGAGGAGTTGGGATCCAAGGCCCATGTCAGAAGTTCCTCTCCACAAAAGTCACCAGCCATGAGGAAAATGCAGTTGAAGAAACCAGTTCTTCCACCATTTGTTGTCATGGTAGAAACTTTTCCACGCATAATGAAAAGCATCTCATCAACTGGATCTTCCTCACGAACAATGTAACTCTTCTCAGTATAAAGGACTGGCTTCAGTCTATCACAAATTGCATCCAACAACTGCTCATCCATTTTCTCAAACATTGGCACCTAAAGCAATAAAATAAGAACATAAAAATGTTCATTCACAATTAGACTACAGTTAGATAAAAAAAACAATAGATGGGGAGACATGATTATGAGTGACACTCACTTTTTTAACTAAAGCTAAGCAAAGGTGACGCTTAATGTCCCTTCTGATATCTTTAGGAAGGTTACGAATTAATGCCTCCTCCTCAACACCCCTATTTTCTTGCCATTGGTACTGTTCGTACTTTCTAATTCTTTCCCTCAAGTTCTCAGGTAGCATACGGTGGGACATCCACTGTTCTGCGTCCTGTCTCTTCACTCTCATCTCCTCCACTCTAACAGTTGTAGATTGCAGATATTTCTGTAGCAATATTCAAAACAATAGTTAGCTAACTAATGTTGCATAAAATTAACTTTTCAAATGTTAGGTGGGCATGTAATCACGAAGGAGTCAACTGTAATATAGTAATCTATAAGATGACTATTTATATCAACATCAGAGATAGGAAGTTCTATGTATGTTGCTTCTTTGGGGCATGCCCCAACTTCTGAAAAACTACTGTTTTTTTAAATAAAAAACATTCTTAAACTTGGTTCTAAACAACTACATTATTTCATTTTGGCAGACAATGAATTACCTGCATGTTTCCAATAAGTAACGAGAATAAGACCAATCCAAAGATGGCAATGAAGATTGCAAAAGCTATTTCTGAGACATCAGTACTAGTCTTGAGATTTTGTCCAACAGAACTGCAAAAGATGACAATTTTTTTAATATTGGTATGCTTTGGGCAACCATCTAATAAATTGCACTAACTTTTCCTTGATAAGATGTTACAAACATTAATAATAAAAATATTGGAAACGAAGTTAAATAAGGATATAGAAGTTTTATAGTTCATAAAATAAGTATGTTGCATTTGCATATATGAAAACAAGAATACAGAAGATTATATTGGCCAACCTTAAATTGCGCAAACCCCACCAAAAGCAGTAGAAGAACTTCTTAGGAAAATCTGTTGTTGATTCTACAACACGTGAATCCAGAGCATCAAAAAATATTCCAAAATTGAAGGTGTTTGGGTCTTTGATTGTATTAGGGTCAACCAAAGAACAAGTTCGATTTAGAAGTGTAAAGACTTTTGGATCGCGGTCTACACAACTCATGTATTCTCGATGATAGAGTGACGCATTCCTTAACTCTCTGCGCCAGCACCGCAACTCTGACTCTACCGAAAGCATATACCAGTTAGCTCCAACCACCTGATAAGTCACATGTATTTGGTGATCATAAAACTTATCACGATGACTACCTAGGAACATGCATAAATTGCATTTGAATTAGCAATAAAGTTAGCTTACATGACTTGCTAGCATATAGAGAAAAAGATTAAAAGCAGCTCCAGCCCATGCTGTCTCGGTCAATATGCCAGAAGTTCTAGTTACTTCCTTGAATAGTGGATACATCCGCAAAAGCCTTGGCACATACTGGATTAATACTGAATACTTCAACAAATCCTTTGCTACAAATGGAACTGATGTTTTCAGGTTTCGGTTTATGGCTAAAACAATCACCTAAATGTCAAACACAACAAATTATTATGGCTTTCACATCAAACAGAACTGAAAAATGTTAATTGGTACAAAATGCCTTCATTTTGGCTTCTTATCATCGAAAAATAAATAAATACATATAAGAAAGAGTTTAAGAGGGAGATACCTGTGGAAGTGGAATAATTGATAGAATATCAATGATGAAGTGTGAAGTTAAGTATCTTTTCATTATAGCCACAGGATCATCAATGAGCTCACCCCTTCCAAAAACACGAGAAGAAGGGGGAATGAATCCTGTCTTAAACTGAAAGATTATGCGAAGAATGTAGAATAGATCAAAGAAGGTGCGAAGAACACTTGCAGTGATCTGCAATGCTCCATCCAAATGAAAACATTTTTCATTATTATTTATCACCGGAATGTAAAAGAAGAGCGGGTCCACAGAGACAGCCATCACACACGTTATTACAAAAATTTTGTTCCATTTCTGAAGGATTGGACCCTGTGGATCAAGAATTTTCTTCCTAGGTGGCAGCTTTTTCTGTCCATCACTTACAGGATGGACAGCTGAAGCTCTTCTCAAGTTCTTCATCTTCTCCGACCCACTCTCCAGCCTTCTTCCTATACTCTTTAAAATGGCACCCACACTTGGTCTTCTTTTGTGATTCCCATTGTCAATAGAATCTTCTTGCTCTAGACTAAAAGATGACTCTGATTTCCAGTCCTCAAACCTGGATGGAGAGAAATTTTGTTAACTAAACAATTATGGATCAGATATATGTTAGTTTCCAACAATTACAAATATCATATGAATTATGATCAAGTCTCCCAAGGGACACCTCATTGGCTACTACATACTCCAAAATCAAAATGGTAGCATGATCAAATCTCTTTACTAGCGGCTAGAGGTAGGATAGGGTTTGAACTTGAAAAAAAATAGAGAATACAAACTACACAGCAGACATTGATCTTGTTATTGATTCAAAATTGGTAATTGCCCAACTTGGAAAACTATAGTTGCAGTATGGTAATTTGGATTATTAATTGCACAATTTGGTGTCAATCTGTCATGTTTTATAAAAATGCAGCTATTAAGTTAAATTTCATTATTTTTTGAGGCAGATGAGCCCATTTTGAAAGGAAAAAAAAAAAAAAAAACTGAAGCAGCATGAACGAATGAAATTGCAAATCGATGAAGCAGAAGCAACCAAACCTCACAAATTTATGTCCCTTTGCATTCATGATTAGGATACTACTTCAGCATCAAGTGAGAACAGGTAAGCTCTGCAGAAAGTGAAGATTAAGGCCTGAAAAATCCAGCATCAAATTAGAAACTTATTTTCGTCCTCCCCAATCTAAATTAGTAACAAGAAAAAGGCAAGGGTCAATGATATGTTAAACAATAATATAAATATAAATTAATTAAAGTTACAAATGTATAGCCACCAACGACTTGAATATTTAAGTCAAGTCAATCTCCATATATCATAATCAAGTACGGACCACAACAACCAACCTCGACCAGGTCAGAAAAGACTGTTGTAGATGTAAATAAAAAAACCAAACCAAAAGACGCGCTAATATATTAAAGAAAAACAA
Source organism: Glycine tomentella (assembly GCA_007407185.1). Classification (NCBI taxonomy): domain Eukaryota; kingdom Viridiplantae; phylum Streptophyta; class Magnoliopsida; order Fabales; family Fabaceae; genus Glycine; species Glycine tomentella. The sequence goes on along the minus strand of PYAF01002706.1, from coordinate 5,582 downwards.
GTGGGGACACTTGAACTTGAACCATATGAAACTCAAAGGACCGATGATGAAGATAAGATGAACCAAAAAAGGATAAACAAGGAACTGCGGGTAGCAAACAAACATGTAAAGAATAAATAAGCAAAAATTCAATCAATCTAATAAAAGTTTTTTTTTACTAGGGTGTTGTTTATCATGTGTGAAACACCAAACTCACATCAGATACAAGACGAAGGCTAAACACATCAACCAACATGACACCGTGTTTGGTTTCAGAAAGGACAAGTTGCTAAAAGTAGAAAGGTTTAGATAAATAAAATTTTGGTCTGTTATTCACAAAAGAAAAAGGAAACAACAACCTTAAATATGCCAAGTTAAATTACATGCCTTGGAGGGAGCGTTTGCACTTTGCAGGCTTCAGAGTTTAGAGTTGAGACTTGAGAGAGATTTAGATGGAATAATGATGGGGCGTTTTGTTGTTGTAGAAATGAGAAAGAACAAAGAAAGTGAGAGAGGGAAGGACTCAGACCAAGTCGACGCTGAGAAGAGTCAAGTCATCACTCTTCAGCACGCCAACACATGCAAAATTCCAATGCATTGAACACCATGTGGAAATTAACACAGACAATTTTCTTGTTGAATTTTATTATTATATAGTGTTATACGTTCTTACGTCTTTCCTAGAAAAAACAGGTACGGCAAATACAAGAGGTATTAAAGATAACGAAAATAGCAATATTTCACACAAGAAACCCGGCCTCCTAAATAAGATTTAGGTATATATGTTTAAAGAATTTAATCTTAAGTAAATTTGTTCGCCTCAATCGGAATTAATCAGAATTTAATTTTTAGGTAACAAAATTTTAAGGAAAAAAAAAGATAATAATAACATGATACACTAATGATGTTGATTCATCAAACAAAAACTAATGATGTTGATTTGAGAGAAGAAAAAAAATGAGAGAATTGGCAACTAAAATTTGATATGAAACATCCTTACAAGAATAAATTATGTTAAAAAGGATGAACAAAAGTGTTGGGCTTATATAGTCCAATTAAGTTGAACAGAAAGTGTTGGGCTTAGAGACCCAATTAGACTTTTAAAAATAGAGGTATTATTATTGGTCTCAACAAAATTGTTTTTAGTCCTTATTTGTCAAGTGTAATTATCAAACTATCCCACCCCACCCCACCCTGTACGCACGCCATTAGGTATTTTTTTTTTTTATTAGTTGATTTTGGATATAGTTTTAGACTTGTTTCCATATGGTGGTATTTAATTAAGACTTGAATTTGTTAGTTATATTTTGCTTAAATAAAGTGGGGAAATTATCGATTCCGGGAGTTAACATTAATTAGAATAATCAATTTCAAATTCTTTTCTCCAGAGGCGAAAGTATATTTTCTTCTTAGGGGTTATAAAATCTCAGTAGAATGGGTATCAAGAATTGTGAGCAAATTCTTGTGGTAAGTTTTCCTTGTTTGAATTCGCAATTGCAGAAGTTCTCATTTGGTCAAAGTTTACCACTTTTGGTTTGTTGATGAGCACAATTGTGAGATTTAGGAGTTTTGCTCATGTGTAACAGAAATTAGGTTTCAATTTGATGTTTGCTTCCATATCCACATATCTATCTATCTTGAGATTTGAGTCAATAACCTGCTCAATATGCAAAGACCCAAGACACACCTATAAATCATCAAGCCTGTATGGATTTAAAGAACTTTCAAGAACCCTGTGCATCTTCACACTATTTGCTCTTTCTCATAATATGGATGAAGAAGTGTGTATCAATACTTTTTCCTAGTTGACTAGGAATTTGGCAGTGTACTAAGACTAATAGACAGAAACTCAGAATAATTATTGCATAACATGAGAAGAGAATACAATATGAGGCAAGAATTTACCAGGCATTGGATGGACTCCATTCTGTATGGGAGCCAGTGGAATCTTTGTAGGCAAGGGATACTTCATCATATGATACTGATGCTCAAGCAAATGATTGAACAAAAGTATGTGCATTTTTAATTTTAGCCTGATATAGTAGGCCCTAAAGAAATCAGTGTTCTCCTCTTCCAGCTTCTGCCATACTGAATTTTTTAAAATAAAAAAAAAATGAATCAAACAGAAGGCAATGAGATTTCAGGGCATCTATTTACAAAGGAAAATAGATAAAACTGCAGTTTTGGCCATTCTTTTCAATAGAAACATGTCTCACTCTCAACTATCAAATTATGTTTATTTCCACGCCATTAACCCATGTAAAAGATTACCATTTTATTTAATAAATAAATAAAATTGAGCTACTGACACAATAGATTTGTTTTATGATTGTTAGAATGAAATATATAAAATAACATGAAAGAGACTTCAAGATGGCTACCCAGAGTTGTCAATCCAGGATCTATCTTTGGCCGAGTCAAGAGTGTTTTTACCACTTCATCTTTATTCATATATAATTGTAGGCAACTTTCTATTAAATTTTGTACCTACAGAATTTGTTTGAATATGTATTAAAAAACAGAAGAAGAAAAAAACAGATTAGTCCAGATTAGCTTCTGTAAATTTTCCTGTAAAAGCATGAGAAACAGAAAGCAAGTGGGAAAAGTCAAAGTTGAGTAAAATGGTTAACAAACAATGGATCGTCTTACAAGCTCTATATCCTGCCGTGAAATTTTTTTGCTATCATTGCTTGAAGCAGATGCTGAAACCGAATCAGTAACAGGAGCATCAGTTGTGTGATCGTGGTTGTTCACTCTGTGATTCACGAGATGCTTGAGCTGGGGACTGTAATTCTTGTGTGCTCTGCCAATCCATAAAAGCTAATTAACTTCTATATAATAAAAAGGTCCACTAATGTTTTCTATATTTGACATTGTAAGCTTAGCTAATCCAGGAATCATATGCATTTGATTGATTGAAGTAAGTAGTTTCCTTATGGAAAATTTGTCCTTTCACCACTGAATACCATCGTGTGTATACAAAAATTGTTGGGTATAGTTGCGTTTTGAAAAGGACCAACATCAGGCATTCCCATTCTTAATTTAGTTTGCCAATATGGTCAGATGCAGTAGATGCATAAAATTAATGACATAATCCGAACTAAATAACAAAATAAAAGGATTATAACCGGAGAGAACCTGTGAGTTCTTCATTTCTGCCGAAAACAGGCTGACCACATGTCTTTGGGAAACTTAGCAAATCTGTCACTCTTTGAATTCAAGATATTTTACATATATGTGTACAACAACCTTGAGTTGAAGTAGTTTTCATCTGAAACGAAGAACACTGAACAACAGTAAAAAGATATTGTAAAGCAAAAGCAAACCACTTTGACAGGTACATACATGGATCTTGGAAGTCAACAAACCCAACTACAAAGAAATTTAAAATCCATCTCAAAAACGCTCAGATGAATATGGATGGAGGCATTTAATAAATATTCAGTAATTTAAATTACAAGGGAGTTCAATTGCTGTAATTGAATTCTATGTTTTACAAAAATACTTAGGCAAAATATAAATTTAATTTAGAATTTTACTATAGTACGTTAACAAACAGACCGGATAACAATAACAAAACAGAGTAACAATTTAAATGTAATAGCGTAAAAGAAGAAAGGAACAAAAAGCTTCATCTTACCTTTGTTCCGCAACATTATGTACAACATTGTAGTGATAATTACAAAGCTCACAACCACAACCACATTAAGTCACAAGCAGTGTATGTTTTTGCAAGAATAATTAGACGCAGTAAATGGTAGTGAGAGCGAAGCTATGGAAAGAGAGAAACTCCGTTGGGCGACTATTCAGACAAAGAAAGAAAGTATTGGAAAGGGGAAGACAGAAAATGTGAAATAATAAAGCAGATTTAACGCACGCAGGCAGAGTTGCTGCTGAATCTGAAACACAAAGAGAAAGAGTGAGTGAAGTGAAGGTAGCTAGCTCTGACTCACGAACTCAGGATTTGCCTCATTCAGGAGAAGAGAGGAAGTTTCATTCAAATTTTGACGAGACTGGGACTGGGCGTGCAAACTAAAAACTAAAATTTACGTCCAATATGCAAATATAAATTACACTGCGTCAAGTATACTACGTATCCACAATGTAAAATCTCATCCCATCACAAAACAATCTTATTATAATTTTTATGATAACTATTACTCCCTATTTCATAATAATCATCGGGGTAAAAAATAATATGTCTTAAAATAATAATTATTTTTATTTTTCAATATAACATTAATTATTTTTCACTAATATCTTTTATAATATTAATGATATGAGTTAAAAAAAACTAAAAATAAATATATGATGATGAGTTTAAGTTTATAAAATTATTATTTTATTTTTTATTTATTAATTTTTTTAATATGTGTTAAATAATTTAAAACAATTGTAATGAGATAATAAGAAATTTAAAAATGAAAAAATTTATTATACATAATCAATAATAATTAAATAATACATAAAACAGTTTTACAGGTAGGTGATAGGTATTGTATTTTTTCTACTAGTATACCTCTCGTTACTTGAAATTATAAAAGTGTGATATTAAAAAAAATGTTACTTATGGTTTTATAAAAAAAAGGACATTGTATAATAAAATTAAAAAATAAATTAATGTTTTTGATTAATTTAAAATTAGTGATGAATTTTAAATTTTGAGAAATTAAAATATTAAATATACACAATTAAAAAGATTAGTTTGAAAATCTACTCCTAAACAAAGGGATTATATAACGAGTGTAAATAAAAAGGCTGAAAAGGACTTGGGACACGGCTGTAACAGTCTTTCTTGAGTTTGGGCCGCAATGGCTCACGGCACTGTGTACTGTGTAGCGTGTACCGCCAGGCTGTCTTGTCTTTTAATTTATGGAAATAGAGAGAAAGAGAATAAAAAATATAATGAAAACTAATTATGGATAAAATATTTTAATTTTTAGTTTTTATTTATGGAGTAGTTTTAAATAGTAGGAATGGGGAGAAAGCTCTAGAGAGCAAAATAGAACGAAGTCAGACATTGCATTTTCCAATTAGCGTAGCATATGAACAAAAGAGATAGTGAATGGAAGAATACGAGTAACAAAAAACTGATAAGTTTTTGGATTAAGAGTAAATAGAAAGAAAAAAAAAAGATAGGAATGATAGAAATGGATGAGAAATGGAATAAAAAAATGTAATGTTTAGATAGATAAAATAAGAAAGAAAGAAGCAGAAGAATTCTTCTTTCCTTGTTTGAATGAGAGAAAGAGACTCTCGAAAAAAAATAATACAAAATAATATTCTTATCTATTAAAATATTTAATAATTAAGTGTCTAATTTTTGTAATCTAATAATTTTAATATAAAAATAATTTATAATTTTCTAAAAATATAGTAAACCAAAAATAAAATTATCTGGTTTCTGTAACGCCCCCTCATTAATCAGGGTCATTACCAAGCATAAACACAATCAAACACATAATCAATCAGAGTTTAAGCAGTTTGGAAGCATATACTAACAGCAACATCATCAAATGTCATCTGTATAACACTGTACATCATAATATATGGTGAATATATCTCACAACTGTATAGATACAAAACTGTACAAATATACCCTC
>PYAF01002704.1:505692-519301 GCA_007407185.1 Glycine tomentella | reverse complement strand
TTATTCAAACACCAACCACAACTCAACAATTACTTCTTTGTTCTTTATTTTTCTGTCTTTATTTTCCAATCATTTATAATTAATATTATTGTAAAAATTACCCCAATCCCTGTGGAGACGATAACTCACTTACTCACTTTTATTACTTGTTAACGATCGGTGCACTTGCCGTAAACATATTCGCATAAATCGCACAACATCGGTCGACCTTTCTCATCTCTGTGAAAGCCACCTCCTTCCAAATTTGACCGCCGGTGGCGTTCAGCGGAGCGTATCTGTCGAACTTTGATTCATATCTCCCCGGCCTAGAACGAGTGTCAGGGAATCCTCGCGGAGGTCGGCCTGCCGGGGTGTTGGTCGGATGTCGGCTGGACTGTCCGACTTGGAAATTTTCTGGACGTCGGTTCCGCGGTGAAGATGATTTTTTATTCTCCCTCGGAGCCGAATTGGCGATCTCCATCTGTTCCAATTCCAAATACTTTTTGGATCGGATGCCGAATTCATTTAGGGACTTCACAGGGTCCTTATAAATTGACTTGGCAAGTCGGGAAGACCCGTTAAGCCCGGCCGACAAGAGATGGACGTGGACATTCTCTTCTAGCCCGTGGACCTGCAGTGTGGCTTCCTTGAATCGGTCCAAGTAACTCTGCAGCGTCTCCCCATTCTGCTGGCGTATCTTTCCCAAGGTGAACTCAGATTTTGGCTGTTTCTTGCTTGTTGCGAAATTCAGCAAAAACTTTTGGCCGAAATCCTCGAAATGACGAATGGTCCTCGGCGGCAATGAATGAAACCATGTCTGGGCAGCTCCTGTAAGGGTCGTAGCGAAGATCCGAGATATGATGGGTTCGTCAATTCCTCGAACGCACATCTGCATATCGAACTCGTCGATATGTACCTGTGGATCCTGGCTCCCGTCGTATTTTTTCAAAAAAGAACCATCGAAATCTTCCAAGAATGGGGCTTTTACTATGCGGTCGACGAACGGACTGTTATTCTGGTGGCCCCGGCTATACTTCCTCCTGTATGTGACATCGTCTTGACCGAGATGACGGACGATCTCTCCTGTCGGTCTTTCCTCCGCGGCATGTTCAGGCGAAATGGCCGACGACGAGCGATGAACATCATGTTGTGAATGGGACGTTCTTCCCCGCTCGGAGTGGTTGCCAGGCTCTCTCTGGTCGGTCCCGGCTGTTCAGGCCGACATTGCTGGCCTCGATCTCCTAGCTGTTGCATGGTCGGCTTCTGCATGATCTTCTGTGTGGTCGGCACTTTGCCGACACTCCTCTTCTCGCCTCCCGTCAGCGTTTTGCCGACGTTCTTCTTCCAGTCTTCTGTTATCGCGATCCTCCAACTGAGCAATCAGCCGCTGGATGCCTTCCTGGCGTTGGAGTTCATAACGCTTTTCCAGATTCTCCATTCGAGCCAATAATGACTGGAGAGCATTATGAATGAAGCGTTGTGACGCTTCAGAGTTCTCTTGTGCTGCCGGTGTATTGCCGGCTCATGAGTTGCAGGTCCTACACGAGATGAAGCCGTGTGAGACAATGCGTCTTCTACCACCACATTCTCCGGATTCGGATTCCTGGGTGGGTCTTCACGTCTGATATTCTGGTGTCTTCTGGTATTAGCCATTGAGAGATGGTGGGATTCGAAATTTATCGTCTCCACAGACGGCGCCACTGTTCTGCTCAGTGAGAACAGAAATGTCCAACAAGTGGTGTTGGATAAATTGATGTAGGATCAAACTCTCTCTCTCTCAAGAAGCTTATGAAGATGAAGCAACTTAAGGAAGAAGATCACAGCAGAGTAACACGGCACGTTGAGGGGGGTGCGGTGTGTGCTTGTGTGAAAAGAAAAGAGAGAGTTAGAAGTGTTTGTGTACCTTTCACCATGACTGATGTTGTATTTATAGGATAATACCCGAACATTAGTAGAATGACGGTTGAGGCCCATTATCTTTGGCCGAACGGTTGAGCTCAATATCTTCCTCCTTGATATGCAGAGATATTGGTAACTGGAATATAACAACCATAGCTTCTATCTTTTGGTGGTTATCTTATGGAGAAGAGGATAACAGATTTAATGCAGATTTGAATATTTAAATTAACGGAAAGAAAGATAACAATATCTTTTATCAGTAACAATAATATTCTCAAAATACACTCCTCTTTTCTTTCCTATCACCTTCACGTAGCCTCATTCCCTTCATGTAACATCCCCGTCACTAGGGATAAAAATGGGTCAGGCCATCTATTAGAGATCTTTGGCCTAGTCTGTTTAAGGCTTGGTCTAATCTGACTTGTTTATTATAAAAGTCAGGTTAAGGCTTTTTAAAAAGTCTGTTTAAATAAAAAGATCAGACTCAAGCTTTAAAAAAGTCTGTTAAGCCTATTAGGCTGACCTATTTAATATATATATATATATATATATTATATATATATATATTAAAACTTAAAAATAATATATTTATTTTTCTAAAAATATTTTTCCCTATTATGAAGGTGGATGATCAATCACTTTAAAAATCACCTTAAAAATCTCACAAAATGATTATTACTTATTTGAAAATATAAGTAAGATGTTGAGACATTTTCTGTTTAAAAATTGTTCCTTTAACTTTCCTAAATTGATTTAAAGTGTTTTGTAAAATTAATTTTTCTATTAAAAAATAGACTTTTTAATAGGTTCGTATATCAAACTAGGCTTTTAAATAGGCTAAATCAAACCTAAAAAAAATCATATGACAAGTAAACAAGTCAGACCAAACTTTATATTTTTAAATCAGATCAATACCAGACCTCATCAAACCTGGTCTGTCCTGTCCTATTTCCACCTCTACCCACCACACCCCTATCTGTTATCCCAATTTTTACTCTCACATCCACATCTCCTCCTTCCCACACACACACACCACCGTTTGTATCCTTCTTATTTCTCTTTTCTCTTCTCAACTTTTGCTGTCCCGAGCCATCTCAGTCTTTCATTTGTTTTCTTTTTCTTTCTCTTTTTCATTTTTGTTGACCTTACAAAAAAATTTGCAATGTAAGTTTTATATTATGGAAACTAGTTTTCGTAAGATTTGCATAAAGGAAAAACTAGTTTTTGTAATGTAAAAATTTACATCATGACAGATAATTTACTAAGGTATATTTTACATTATGAAAATTAGTTTCCCTAATTTATTATGATTTTGATACATTATGAAAACTAATTTTCCTAATGTTTAGCCACACTTTTATGTATGAAAAATTCAAAAAATTAGTTTTCAAGAAGGGTGTGTTTTTGTAAAAAAAAATAAAACTTGTTTTTAAGTTTGGCATGACATATATTTAAATACTAATGTAAATTTTTAACTTACTTAAAAGACATATTGCATACTAAAGATTTTAAATAGATTTTTCTTATCCCTAAATTGGCTAATCGATTAGTAGGTCAATGAGAAAACTCTAGAGGATGCGTTTGATTCGGAAAAAAGTAAGAAACAACACAGCACAAAACAAAAAAAATTATTACATGTTTGAATGTAAAAATTATTGCGGGACAAACACATAATAGATGTTACAGGACAGGACAAGATTATAAAACCTTGTTACTCGGTACATTGAGGGACAACTTTGTGTCCACCACAAACACATACAGTTAAATTAAAAGTTAGATTTATCCCTATTAGATTTCCTCACCACTCTTTGGCGGTTACTTATTCATGCACAGACGCAACTCATCTTTCTTCTTAACTCTTTTTTTCTTTCTTGTTGGAATCTCAAATTTGTGTTGTCTATGATTCACCAAACACTGCATATGGTAAGAAAAGTTATCTTGTAACGTGCATAATTATCATGTCCTGTTCTGTTTGTGTTGTAGCTTGGGTATCATCAAATTCACTCCAAGTTAAAAAAAAAATCATAAATTCTGAAAATTAAACCATTGCTATTGAAGGCATGAGATAGATATGGAAACGAATAGGCTATTCATTATAAGAGTTGAGTATGACTTGTTTATACGATGATATACACCTACTTTTAGGGATTAATTTGATCAACATGATAACTTTTTTTTTTTGAAAGTCTATCTCCCAATAACTTCAAATAGAATATAAATTTATCATCCAATAAGTCTATTAGTTTGATTCTTTATTTTTATCAACATATATGTTAATATTTAAAAAATTAAATAAATATATGATTTTATAATAATCATGAAATTTGAATATAATAATAATATTGACAAAAAAATATTATTTATATTTACTTAAATAGTTTAGCTTGTTTGATCTAAAAGACTATTTGAATGACTTAAAGGTTGGGCTTTTTAACCAAATATAAAAAAAAATATTTAGTGTATCTTAGGCCTGTGGGCTAAGCTTATGGCTTTTTCTTGGGCCTGTTGGGCAAAATATTTAGTGGATCTAAAAGACTTTTTGTTATTAAGTAAAAAAAAAACTAAAATATAATTTTTATTTCCTTATTTTCTCAAATTCGTGATTTTAATCTTCTTATTCTTAATTAAGACATTTCATCATTCGCTTTTAAAACATCCATGGTTTTAGTCTTCTCATTTTTTAATTGAGACGTTAAAAAATTTGTTATTTTAGACATTGATTATGTACTTTTTATTTTTATTTATTTTTACAAATTAAGCTTAATAATAATTAAAAATTTGAAAAACTATTCACTTGACTAATAAATAGACATGTGCTAATCAACATTAAGAGAATAATAGATAAATACTTGAAATTGGTCACACAAGGACTATAATCATAAATATTTTAAAAGTGAAAAATAAAATGTCTCAATTAAAAAATAAGAAACTAAAATCACATATTTTAAAAGTCGCGAACAAGATGTTTCAATTAAAAATAGGAGATTAAAATCACAATTTTTTTAAAAAAAATAGAGAAACAAAATTTGCATTTTAGCCTAGAAAAAAAAAAGGAAAGAAATTAGTGTGATTTTTTTAAAAGCAAAAAAGCATAATAAAATAAAAGAGATGTAATATTAAGGACAATTGGGACCTTCAAACTTTTTTACTTAAAATTATATATACAATTTTTTTTCCTATTGAGGAGAGATCACAAAATTGGGGGATCTATCAATCCAAGTATAATTCTTTCTTTTTTATTTCTACCCAAACTAACGAGTAAAATTAAATTTTGTGGGATAATATTGATATATTTTTTCATTTTTTTGTGAATATTTTAAATATTTCAATTCATTTTAATGTTTAACTATGCCAAAAGCCAAAGCTTGGCCACTGGAAAACTTCTGTATAATTTTAGAGAGAAATGTTAGTGGCATTTTATTTGATACTCTCCTCAAAAGACTCTTTTTATGGTTGACTAGAATTATTGAAAAACATTAATTTTTGTAGATTTTTATTTTCATTCAATATAAATTAGGAGAGAGAATAATTAAATGAAAAACAAAATTTACCAAAAATGATATTTTTAATAAATTTTAATTAATCATAAAGAGAGTTTTTGAAAGAGAGTAACAGAAAGAGTGTCGTCGCTAGCATTTCTCAATTTTAAATAAATAATATATAATAACTAAGATAAAAAATATTATTAAATTTTATAGGAATTTAAATAATTTATTGATAAATATTTAAATATTGAGATGATTTATATATTAATATAAATAATTTTTCCTACTCCTACATATATAATTAATTATTTAACTAATGTTAGAGCATTTAGACAACTTTTTTATTCGTTTTTAATAAGATGCAATTTAATTAATCAATGACTAGATACTTTTAATTAGTGTGATCAAGATCTACACGGTACTTTTAATTTAATCATAATCTAGTATGGCTTTTAATGAGATCCCAAGTCCATTCTAATATGTTTTAATAAGATCCCAAGTCATTTACATTTTCTCCAATTGTTAAATTTAAATTCATGTATTTTCGATGAACAAATTAAATCGATGTAAATTAAAGGTGATTCTTTTTAAGAGTTTCATATTTTGCATAATTGAGTCAAATTTGAAGAATAGGATACTGAATTAACGAATAAAAATCTTTGAAAATCTCAATAAAATTAAGGGTACATTTGATTCTGTGAAATAGTCATATTAATTTGTCTGTATTATACAATAGTGATTATTCCTTGCTTTGTTCTCTTAAAACACCGAATGACAATTCTATTTTATTTGGGACCTGATTACCCTAAGACAAGCAAAACATGAATATTCCTTCTTTAAAATGTGAGAATTGTCATTTAATTTAATTTCAATTTTATCTTTTATCATTGTGCATCAAATGATGGAGCAGAAACGATCATTAACTCCATTCAATTCCAAGATATTTATAGTATACATCCTAATTTCTTAGAAATCGATCCTTAGTGCCAAGTATGCCTTTCCAAACATATTTTGTAAAGAAATTAATCTTAATTAAAAGTAAAACACAATATAGTTGTTTATATTTTTATTATTTATCTTTTAGAATAAGAATAAATAATATATGTATTGATTGATTCTGATTAAAAATGGTAATATGTAAGGACTAAAAGAGAATGTTTTTAAGTATAGGATATTTTTTTTTATAAATACAGGAATTAATTGAGTAATGAAACCTAACTTCTTTTGTATGAATATGAATTTATAGCTTGTTGGTTATTAACATGTACCCCTTAAAAGTTATAATCATCTACACAATTTTCTGGAACCTAGGTACTACACTACACCTCCAAGCACAATCCTCTTTAACTAGTTTTTTTATTAAAAAAAAAAAAAACTCACATTTAAGTAAATTATTGACTTGGAAACCATAACACCTTGCTTACGGTAATCATACGTTTTGAGTTGAGTGGTGATGGTTCTGTAATTCATGGCAGAGACACTACTACACGTATAACTTTTAGTAATATTTTTTTGTCTAACACTTAGTAAAAATATTACTAAAAATTACATATGTAATAGCGAGATAATGGAAAAGAAACTTTTGTGAGAATAATGTGACAATGGGTGGTGTTTGGCATTGTAGACGGGTACGATGGGTGGGGTTAATGCTTGTTATTGATAACTTATTTAAGGGTACAACACGGGCACATATAGAGTTCATGATGGGGTGGAATCTACAGCATAGAGGCTATGTTGTAGATTATTAGCTCTGATGACGGTTTATACTTTATAGAGGCTACAAGGATAATCTTGAGGTGCAATGGGTCTCAAGTGGGTGGTTATGACTTATGAGGTTTGATGAAAATTGGTTCAGTGTGAATGGATTGGATAAATAGCTATATCTTTGTGATTAGGGTTTGTATTTTTTACAAGAAAATGTTGTAACCATGGTAATTTTTGGATGTATTGGGTGACTTAAAGGCTAATCACTTAGTGTTTCTAGATAATGAATTTTGGGTGGCCAGGTAGTTAATTTCTTAGATGTAGTGTTTGATTCAAGGTTGAAGTAAATTGTGTTATAGGATGGAGTCTAATTATAAGTTGAATAAATCAAACTCTTGCAATCAAGTTAAGATGTTGAATGTTAAATTTTGAGTTCATAAATTAACTTTTGGCCTTTTTTAGCTTAATTCAATCAAGTTTGATTTAGGAAGCTACGAAAATTTTGAGCTAACTTGTTATAGATTGCATCACGAATTGGATTGAATAGTCCATGTTGCCACCTCTATCGACTAGTGCATAATGTATTGATGATAAACGAATTTCATTTGATTAAATAATATTTATTTTATCTAAATAGTGATTTTTTTTTTTTACAAAAATAGTAATTTGTTTTAATCCTTCCCTTTTCATTCTAATATGGTTTCTTCTTCATTATCCATTTTATGTAATTACATAGAGGAGTTTATCCTCTTCTTGTAAGGCTTTACGTATACACAGGCAGATAAAAAAACACTTCTCATAAAAATGAAATGGAATTATATGAGGACCGATAACAATATAATCTTTAACCCTCTCTTTTAATTGGGTGTGTTTAAAGTCGAACCCAATAGTTTGCTACCCGTCAAACTCGTCAAACTGATTCAAAAAATTCAAAAATTGCTTAAATTGAAAATCACAAAAACAAAAAATCTAAAAAACCATATTTTTTTGCAGTTTAGTTCAATTTTTGAGCTTTATTATAAAAAACCAAATCAAACAAATGCATATTATAATTAAATTGATTTTTAGTGCGATAATTAATAATAAATATTAAATAATTTGTTACTTTTTCTTTACTTTATTATGTATATTTTACTTTTATATGTTAAAAAATGGTGTACTAATATTATTAAAAAATAATGTTAAATATCAAGTGATTTACAAATTATTATTATATTACAAAAAGAGTTGGTAATAACATTTTATATTAATGCTAAATAGAAATGAAAATAATAATTTTTAATTAAAATAAGTTAAACAAAATTTAATAAAATAAAATTGTTTTTAAAATAATATAGCCTACATAATAATTATGTAGGTTTAGTTTGTAGATTTCAATTATGATAATAGATTAAAAAATTTAAAAAAAATAACAAAATTGAATCAAATCAAACTAAAAATATTGGTTTGATTTACATTTAAATTTAGTGTTATATTTAAATCTAATCAAACCAAATCAAGCTACATATTTATTTCATGTTTGATTTAAATAACTTTTGTCTATAGATGGAACCAAATCATATCATACATGAACACTCTTATTTTTAATGTATTAATTTTTTTATTGATTGAAATTTATGTGGATTCCACTATTTTAGAAATAAGACCCCACAAATACATACATAATGAGATTCTCATATTTAATGAAGCCCGCACAATTTTTCTCTTAACAAGAGAGTGGGTAAAAAAAGAGTATTAAAGAATGTATTATTAGTATTTCAGAAAACGAAATCATTATAGGAGAAGGCTAGTTAGAAAAAAAATTATAAAAAATAAAAAACTAATTAAGTCAGTATATGTGTTAAAACTAATAGAAACTTAATTTAAACTTGGTTAAATTATTAAGGTAAAAACTTTTAAATTTAATTTTAAACTTCGCTAAAAACTTTTAATTAATTAATTACAAACTCGTAAAATCATAGAAGACTATAGAATAATTTAATCTAATTAATAATTTTCAGAATTACGAACTAATAACGTCTCGATCTGCTTCTTAGGTTCGTTAATAAGAAACTACCAGTGAAACTTTTGATCCTTCCCTACACTAATTCATAGTATGTTAGGATCACAAATAATTAAGCCTAACGGTTTGTGTGGCTACCATATCATAGACACTTTTTGCTTGATATTGATGAATATGCTATCATTACTATAATGATATAAATCACCCTCTAAATAAGTAAAAGGTCAAAATATAAACTACTTTATTTAACCATCATTGACGTGCTAACTGTTTTTGTGAAGTAACTATTTAATATGTAATAAAAATTTGCTAATTTTAATAATATTTTCTTTAATGTAATTATTAAAATTTAAACATCAATATTTTTTTAGTACAACATCAGGTTTTTCCTTCTTCTAATGTATCTTAAGCTTGATATTTAAAATTTTATGCTGAGAAAGAAAATATAGAAGGGATCCGGACAAGGATTTAGGTATTATGTTCTTGTAGTTTTTTACATATTTAGGTTTTGATCCTTATAACCTTTTTAATATCAATTAGTGTTTTTATTCATTTGGAAATTAGCCTAATCGTTAAAATACTATTTTTAATATTTTCAACAACGCTAATTGATAACATAATAATAATGACATTGGTAAGTCAATAACTTATTATGTCATTAAGAAATCTGTTAGGATAATTACATGTATTTTTTTTAGTAAATTATGCTTTAAAGTCTTATATGTTCAAAGTCTTTGATGACAGATTTAAAAAATACAATGTATTATAAAAATTATGTGACTACCCAGACTTGTCAAATTATTTAATGATAAGTTACTGAACACTGAAAACGTCCATAATAATATTATGCTATCAGTTAACGATGTTACTTAATAGTAGAGATTAAAATAAAAAAATATTAAATTTTACATATAGACTAAAATCAAAATTTAAAAGACCAAAATCAAAATGATCCAATTTTTTAAAGATCAAAAATATATTTTAAGTCTTCATTGTATATATACACTAAGTTACTAGTTAAAGTATCTTTGCAATACTCTCACCTTCACCTGCTTGTTATATCAGCTCTCCATCATCAACCCCATCAACCTAAAGCAAATTTCATTTGGCCTTCCGAACTGATCAAAAGCTTGTCTAGATCACTACTCATAATCTTCATTTATAGTCTTTGGATAATTTTACTTTTAAGGTATCAATTTGTTTTTTTTTAAATTAAAATTGGTAATTTTCATTTATTATATTATTAGTACTCAAAGGATCGAAATTCAAATGATTAAATATGAAGACCAAAATAAATAAAAAAACATTAATAAAAGGAAAAGAAAAGTGATACATGTACAACAAATTATACAATAATCTATATAATAATATATTTTGTGTCTATCTTTTTCCTTCATCCTATCATTTATTACATTTCAAATTTATCTTCCTTTTCTCTCTTCCTCTCTTAGTTGTATATTTTGTTGTATAATTTATTATACAAGTATAATTTCTCAAAGGAAAATATTTTAAATAAAGAAAACTTTAAAGAAATGAACCTTATTTAAAGCAAGTGTTTTCAAAGATATCCTCAACTTGTTCTCTCTCTCTTTTTTATCCGTAAAAAGAAATCAAATTCAAATATAATTTTTTTTACAATAGCTTACACACATTGTTTAATTGATTGAGCTAAAATTCCTAAGGTTTATATCCACTCTATTTGAACTTATATTGTTAGGGTTTGTGATCAGTTAGGTGTAATTAAAACAATTAAGTTTCTCTCTCACACTATGGTGAAATCCATAAATAACATTTTTAGTATCCATATGTTCATACCTTTTATTCAAGAAACAAAGTTTTGTTTAATTCAAACATTATTTTAAAATTCTTTTCACAATCCTTAGTTACTATCTCTCAAAGGTCACTTACCAATGGGAGTTGGATCTAGTGAAAGGAATTACTCTTCCATAAAGTAGTGGACAAAAGTGGAAATCTTTGTTAAAAGAGATATTTATATTTAGTGTTTGATCATCTTTCGATCAAGATTACCTCTGAAGGAAAATACATGTGGAAAGCTAAAATTAAAAATCTCAAAGGTCACTTCTAAGAAAACTATTATAATTGAGATAATATTAATGAATGAAAACATAATTCTAAGAGCATCTAAAATTTTGGCACATAACATAAATATTTTTATATTAATTTTCACATTAATCATCAAGATTAAATATTTTTTTTAAAATTCTATTAATCTTAATGGTCCATCACCAAGCATAATCATGGTACACAACTTAACAGTGTCCTATTTCGCCAAACCCTAGGCATTATCTACTAGCTAACATAAAGTTTACATGATCACGCTCAGTAAACGGTAATGGCTATCAATGCTTAAACCACATGCTTTTTTCCTCGTATCAAGTGATGTGTGCGTCATTATCATCTTCGAGAATATTACTTTGATCTTTCACCAGTAATTAATAATTCCAACTCGTGTTTTTCAAACTTTTTTATTGTGTTCTTTTCATGACAATATGGTCTTCAAGTAATTATGAAAATCTTTACTTTTTTGAAATGGGACAACCACAGTCAATGCATAAAAGCTTTTCTCCCATTTGCTGCTGTGAACTTAGTGCTTCATTGATTTCTTTTTATTATCTCCCTAACACATGTTATATGCATGTATGTAACTTTTCTCCATTAATTTTACTTTCAAGGTTTGGCCGACGATATCTTATATATATTAATCCATAATAATCTACTTTTAAGCTATTTTTTTCCACATAATTTTCCTCTATTAAATTAATACAAGACAAAGAAGCACCATATAGAGATGAAATGACTATGAATATACGTACCTAATTTTGGTGCTACCTTGTAACCTCATCTTCTAAGGTTTGGCCGACTGCCACAATCTGCATATACTATTGATATTCAATAGCATTATATGTATGTAATAATAATATATAGATATTATATATATATTCTTGGTCACACACTCACACTCACACATACACATGCACTTTAACATTTAACATAGCCAGAAAATAAATTTCATTAATATCTATAGTAGATAGTATTTTATAATTTTAATTAGGTCTATGATATTACCCTTTTGGTGCAGCTAGCCACATACTTCCTCTCCCGACAGCACCACTTACACAACACTAACAAAGAGGGATAGTGTGAGTGGTAGTAAGTCAGCACCTGTAGCCAGGCCGAATCTGTATAGGGTCCATTTTTGCACATAATGGGATGTCCAAGTTCACTTATGCAACAGTTTATTTAATGAAAATTACAAAGCTGTGAGTGTGTGTGTGCTCTTTGACAAAAATGGAATCTCTTAGTGAAAGCAAGGGCCAATAAGAAAGGGACTTTCTAGGCCTTTGTGGGAAGGGAAATGGGTGCCCTAGATTCAATGACTCCAGGGTAGGAAACTTGAGTTGGATAGAGACTGTGCCAGTTGTGCGAAGGCAGCCTCAATCAAAATCAATAAAAGCTGATGCACCTCTACTCAGTTAATCCCGAAGGAAGCTTCCACTAATTTGTACCCTTTGTTGCCTTTTTTTCAACGTATATAAGAAAGAGTAAAATAGCTTATGTAATAATTAACAGTATAAACATCAATCACAAGCTGTTATATATAATAAATTTATCAATTTTTATGATAATTATATTAAAAATCATATTGATAATGATTTTTTTATCGGTTTACAGTGTACACTATTTTACACTCACAATACATAGAAATTAAAGTCGTACGAAAATTGATTTTATTAGGCAATCAAGTTGAGAATGACTTACCCTTTAATGGTTTACATGGGGAGGGGCCGGAAACACAGATTTTGGAGCTGTTTACGTGGTTACCAAAAAGCATTAGTGTTTTCCTAACCGACTACAGTGACAGATTGAGAAAAGTGTGTTCTTTATCTTCTGGTGGAGGCAACAGCTACAATTCATGTGATTCTCGAATGTTTTTGGGAGGACTTGCATCCCCCTTTTTGGTATGTGAAGATGTGATATATCAATGAGAGTAGTGTTAATAATAGTACGTGAAACGTGCACGTTTTTCTTATTCAGCCTCTGAAAAATAATCAAGATTAATAAGAGACAAATTATTGGTAATGTTTGGATCGAAATTTCAACTTTCCAACGAATTTAAAATTTGTGGAAACTCAGTAAAATCCTCCCATTTTCAAATATTTTGTTTTGATAAAGCAATTCAAATTTCTTGCGTTTCAAAAAAAAATTATGCAATTCAAATTCTTTGTTTAGACAAATTAGTTTAATTTTTGTCAGATGAAAATTTCATTTTGTGTTATTTGAAAGAGAGAAAAATATCATTTTAGATGTTATTTGAAACTCTTTCATTTTGCTTAAAAAACTATAAAATTCTAATCATTTTTTTTAAAAAAAAATAGATTTGATACCCAAACAAACCATTTTGATGAAGTGGATGGTATTTTAAATTCAATTAAAACTTTAATTTATCTATTAAAATTCCCATTCTAAACACACCAAAGTTTTATTGGAACAAGAAAAATTGGAAATAGATTTGATATTA
>PYAF01002704.1:482475-505592 GCA_007407185.1 Glycine tomentella | reverse complement strand
CACCAAAGTATTATTGGAACAAGAAAAATTGGAAAGAGATTTGATCTTAAAATTATTAAAATAAATTAAAACATAATTTATCTATTTTACCAAAAAGATTATTAAATTAAATTGGAAACGTATTAAAGATATACTTTTATATATTGAAATAAATTCCTAGTAAACTATTACATATTAATTATATTTTGAAAATATTTATTGTATTTTAAAAATATTTAACATTCTATAAGAAAAAAGAGTGTGTATCTAATGTCCTTTAACTTATAAAATTTCTATACTATAGCTTTCATGATAATTTACTGCAAACATATTAATTTTAGAAAAGATAAATAATAATAAACTATTTTTAATAAAAAATAATCAAACACATTTTATATATTAACAAAAGTTATATATTATTCCTCGTATTAAGTACCTATAATATCATCATTTCATGGTAACTATTCTCGTGATGGTGAAACAATATTTAAGTATGGTGCCTTGCTTATCTCAGTTAACAATATTTTTTTGGGGGGTAGATTCTCAGTTAACACTAGTATGTAGTTTATTTTATTTCTTATTGTATATTTTAATGTTGTCCATTATTTATAACTAAGAACATGTTTATTTCAGTTTTTTTTTTTTTTGCAGTTTTAAATCTTTTTTAAATTTTTTTTTATAGAAAGAAAGGTAATTATATGACATACATTTTTACAAAAATTGTAATTTATATTTTTAATGATACTGAAAGACTTTCTATAGTTTTTTTTAACATTTTTCAAGAAACTTGTAATTATTCTGAATTAATGTAAGCATATCTTTTTATTAAAACATACGTCTGTTTTTTTTGTTTTTTTTTTTTAAAGAGAGAACAAAGGAACCCAATTGATGATGAAAGGAAGAGATAGATGATAACTGAATACAAATCGAAAAGCTTTTGGGTCACTGTATAAAAGGAAGGTGAACCGCGACATACTTTTTTCTCTATGTATAGAGTATAGGCCTCTACAACATGGTTTTTGTACGGGTGTTTCCTACTTAGTATGCATCACTTTTGAGGTAAAATATTTTTCCATCTTATCGTGAAAAAAAAAAAAAGTGTGGCTCAATTCACATGGATTGGGTTAGGTTCTTGGTTTGCATAAGTTTTGAGGTAAAATACAAAAATCTTTCTATGTTATCATGAAAAAATTGTAGTTCAATTTGAATTAGTTTGTTTTAATCTAAATTGTATCGGTTATTTTAATTTTCATTTTATTTTTAGTAGTGATGACTACTTAAAAAAGTTATGTACATTTTCTTTTGGTTTACCAAATTAGCATGATGATATTTGGTAGAGAGTATTAACCAATTTTATTAATGATTAATTTCCTAGAATCTGACCGCTTATTTTAATGGAAAGATTCCTCCTAATCATTTTTTTTTAATCAAGAAGACTCAAATTCAACTTGTTGATATGTACATTTTTTCTTTAACTTAATCATTTAAATATAATTTAAAGATCTATATTTATTGTTCTTATATTTCATAATAATAACTAATGATTGTAACACCCCTAAGTCCTCATAGCTAACAAAGCTTCTCCCCTGCCATATTTATTTTTAAACTTATACATATACATACATACATTACACACACACACACACATATATATATATATATATATATATCATTTGCTTTAAATTTTAGTATGTGCTATTATGTAATTTCAAAAAAATTCAATATAATAGAATGCAAATTTACTTGGAATGATTTTAGATTGAAAAAATGTTTAGCCCACAGATTTCTTTTAAGATGGAGAATTTTGTTCAATTCTAGAACATTCACAATATGGTAACATTAGTTCTTCTAATGAAAGCTTTTTCAATATATAAGACTCAAACTCAATCTCATTTAAGATGCATATATCCTAAATTAATCACCGTTAGGACATTTTAAATTGATTAATATTTTTACAGCATTTTAAATGATTAATTAAACTTCTATACTTTTGTTAGGAAAGTTTATATAATCAAGGATATGTTAAAAAAAATATTGAATGTGCAAATTTCCATCTTAAAATCCCAGACATCACAATCTTCAACGCCAATTTACATTTCCGATGGGCCTCAATTTTATCTGGGTATATATTTCTCAACTAAGGTTGTGGAAGGCACTTTGAGGAAACAATTCAAGTTTGTCACGACTACTGAAAACACAATACAAAACGGGCAAAAAATCAAGCAGACTCCTGCAATGTTGAATTCACAGAAAAGTTAGAATGCTAGCTTTCACTTCAGAACAAGTGGAGTAAATTAATAGATGTAGAATAACAGAAAGCTAGTCTGAATCTATAACACCTTAAGCTCTCGGACAGCTTTAACGCATTCTGTTTTCCTAGTACAATTTCTCAGGTAACTTGCAAACCTTAATCAAACGTAGCTGAAGCATAGATATCTCGCCTCAACATTCCAACATTTTTAGAATAAGTAGTACAAGCATTTTCTGCGTATTGATGCATACGGATATTCCATTCCTGCAATTCATATTTTTCCTCTATTATGGATAGAGTATTTTCTTTGATGAATTTTTTTCTATGTTTACGATTTTTTTTTTCCATCAAAGAGAAAGGTACAAAATCTATCAAGAGTCCAATAGCCGAAAGCATCACTAACTTACGCTCTGATCTGAGTAGAATGGGGCACGCGGAATCCCGTGTGAATAAGAGGGAAGGTCTCATTGGCGTGCATCCAGTAGCAATTGAACCTACGAATTTGCCAATTATGAGTTGAGCGCTTTAACCATTCAGCCATGGATTCTTAGCGAGAATCCTCGTACATGGTGAATAACCAAATTCCAATTGAAGTTAGGGGTGACAATTCGTGGGTGACAATTCGTGTTCACTTGTAGGGTTCAGGGCGACCTGGGTTTGACACGAACACAAATAGGCTCAACCCGAACACGACTAGTTGATTACACGGGTTAACACAATACAATCTAAATTTGAGAACAACTTATTTTTACCCGACCCGATCCGACACGAGTAAAAACAAAATGATATTAATTCAAATCATATTTAATCTGTTTAATATAATTCAAATCAAAATAAGTTACATTTAACTTCATCAATCCAATATGAAAACATAATTAAATGCAACACACAACAAATGTCTCATTCTTACAATAACTTCTTCCACCAAAATACACATTAAGATCACAAATCCACAATTATGTTACTGATTGAAATATAAAAGTCATTGACCAATTTATTAAACAGGTCAGCGGGTTAAGGGGTTAACCGATAACCCGACACGATTTTTTTGTGTTAAATTTTTTGACCCGAACATGACCCATTTATTAAACGGGTTGACCCGAATACGAAAAAATCATGTCAGGTCCAGGTCGGGTTGACGGGTCGTGTCATAGATTGTCACCCCTAATTAAAGTGAAATCTTTATGACAAATCAATGTTAGGAGGATTCAATGAAAAGACATTACTCGTTTAGGAATAACCAATTCGTGGGGCAGCTAGAATATCACAAGAGGGACTATAATGAATCCAAATATTTGGAGTTACGAAGGTGTGGAAGTTATGTCTTGATTTGAGTGGGAATAGCATTTCTCTTCTGCATGTCCATGGAGTTTTGAAAAATTCAAACATCTCAATCAATTTAACAATAATTACAAGATGCAGAATAAATTATCACTTATCAGCTACCTCAAAATAAGCCATGGCTGTCATATTTCCCTTTGGAGAAACATTCCCTTGTGGCTGCAACTAAATTCTTGTAAATTGTGAAATACAAAAATAAAGATAAAGCTACATTACAATGCATTCATCTTATTTATTCACAATAAAAATCAGAACCAAATATGCAAGCTAAACCAGACTCGTCATTAACATATACAAGCACTAGCTAACAATAAAATTGTTAGCACACCCACCTAAAGTTACAATTTGAATCATTCAACATTATGAACCAGTGAGGCAGTGCCTATGATTCCCCAGGTTCTCTGTTAGGCACACTCGGCCCAATTTGTGCAGGTAGCCTGGCAATGGTACACTTATGGACATTTATGATAACCTCCACCAAGAGAAGTAGCACTTCTTCCAATTGCTCCAACTGAATATAAAATATTTAAGGATAATTACAATTAGCATTAACCTAAAAAATGAATGAATAATCAAGAATTCTATAGACAGAAATGAAGCTTGGAGAACAGGCAAATTCACAACTTTCTGCTTCTTGAGTTGAGAGAATGAAAAGAAAAAAGAAATGAATGAACACCTAGAAATTGAATGTGCAAATTCCATCAATGTTTGATTCAATTATATATGGTTTACGCAGATAATTAGTGCCAAGACAGCTATGTAGTTAGATCACCGATAAGAAAAGAAGCACAAAGGATAGAAAGCCACCAAGGAATTTTAAACACAAAACATAATTTTAAAAAGTCTGCTGAATTATGCAGGGGATACAGAGAAGTGACTAAAATTGAACCAGAAAAGAAACTATCACCAGCAATAGATATTGTCGCAGGACCAGGCCATTCCAAAAGGAGATAACCTCTCAGTATCCTCAAAATTACTTGCATAAGCAAAATGCCCTTTTCTTTTTCTCACTAGCATCCCATTTAACTCCTTGCCAGTGGCACTCCTATGTAGGCTTCTTAATGAAGTCTCCCCTTGTTCCTCACTACACCCTTGTTCCTTATAAAGTTTCAAAACTCTTGGGACATTCACACTCATTTCTGGCCTAACAATACCTCTTCTCAGGGTGTCAGGAGCCTTGTTCTAAAAGCTAAAATCAGGAAACAAGCCAATGATCACATACACATCCTCACATACAGCTTTGGTTGAGGGCTGTGGCCTATTAGACCTGTTATAGTACAATGCATATAATATAATAGTCCCACATCTTTTATAAGATAGATTAGTTTCTGTACTTGTTGATATAAAATATTCCCTGTATTAGACACACAATTATTCAATCTGAAGTTGGTATCAGAGCTCTTTGTTATGGGAACTTTCGCTTCCGCTAAAACTCTAAGCCCACTGCTTAGGTGTGTCAAAACCCTAAGCCCACTGCTTAGGTGTGTCAAAATCCTAAGCCCACTGCTTAGGTCTCCTTGCCTTGTGTCTCTCCGGCTTGTTACTGTTCACTCCGCCGGAAACACTGTTCACACTGACAAAAACACTATTCGCACTAACGAAAACATTGTTCATGTTGAAAATACTGTTCAGGTTTCTACTCCTTCCAGATTTGCAAGTTTTTTTTTTTTTTTTTTTTTATTATTTATTGCATTCATAATGGCAGCTTCATCTAGTTCAGTCTCTCTCTCTCTCCCCCCTGCAGACTATGCCGCACTTCAGACTCTTCTCAGAAAGGCTTCTCCTCCGCCTCAGCCTCAGCATCAGCCTCCGGATACTGGTAATCATGTTGCTTGTGCTTCTCATTCTACATCACTTGGTCCTTGGATAATTGACTCAGGTACTACCGATCACCTCTGTGGTAATAAGGAACTCTTTACATCTCTTACTTATTTTGATTATTTACCTTCCTTTACCCTTGCTGATGGCACTAAAGCCCCTGTTCGTGGGATTGTACAAGCTCGTCCAACCTCTTCTTTGACCTGACATCTGTCTATTACATTCCTGACATCCCTTATAACTTGATTAATGTTAGTAAATTGGTCCACTCCCTTACTAGCATCATTACCTTTTCTAACTATTCTTTTTTTGTGCAGGATTCCGGTACGGGGAAGACGATTGGAGTGGACCGTGAGTCACAGGGTCTTTACTATCTGGTTGTGCCTCGTCCTTCAATGGCATGCTCTCTCACAGAATCTCCACAACTTATCCATAATCGTCTCAGTCATCCAAGTCATTCCAAATTGAAGACAATGGTTCCTCTTTTATCTGATATTTAGTCTTTAGATTGTCTATCGTGTCAGCAAGGGAATCACACACGTTCCTTCTTTGCCAGTCGAGTCAATAAACAGAGTTGATGCTCCCTTTTCTCTTATTCATTCAAATATCTGGGGTCCAAGTCGTACGTTGTCTGTTTTAGGTTTTCGGTATTTTGTTACTTTTATTGATGATTATTCCCGGTTTACCTGGATTTATTTAATGAAAAATTGTTTTCTAAGTTATTCTCCATTTATAAAAGGTTTTCTGTTGAGGTTCATACTCAATTTGGATCCTCTATTCGTATTTTACGTAGTGATAATGCTAAAGAATATGTTTCTCTTGACTTTTCTAATTTCTTGGCCTCCCAAGGTACTTTACATCAGACTATTTGTCCTCAGACTCCACAACAAAATGGGGGGGCTGAACATAAAAACAAACATCTTAACGAAACTGCCCAGACTCTTCTTATTCACATGCATGTTCCTCTTCACTTCTGGGCAGATGCAGTACTCGTATCTTGTTTTCTCATCAACCGCATGCCTTCCTCTATGCTTAACAATGACATTCCCCATAACCTATTGTTTCCAGATGCTCCTCTTTATCCTCTATCCCCACATGTCTTTGATTGTACTTTTTTTGTTCATGATCTCACTCCTGGTAAGGACAAGTTAAAATCCAAAGCCTTTAGGTGTATTTTTCTTGGTTATTCTCGTCTTCAAAAGGGTTATTATTGTTATTCTCCTGATCTTAAGCGTTATATTGTTTCTGCTTATGCCACTTTTCTTGATCAACAACCCTTTCATTCTATCCAATCTCAATTGTCACAGGTTGATCAGGTTCTTCCTGTTCCTTTTCTTGACTTGTCTTTACCAGCTGCAGTGACTCTATTCCCTAGGGGCGACCTCTTGCCTCCATCCCTGAGGATCACCCTTTTCTCACCTATCAGCGTCATCAGACTGTGACCCCTACAGATTTGCCCCTGCATAATTCATCGCCTTCTCCTGTCAACTCTTCCCCTCCGACTCCTTCATCAGAAGCTCTTCCCATTGTCCAAAGAAAAGGTATACGTACGTACTACTCGTAACCCTTATCCTATTTATACCTTTTTGAGCTATGGTCGTCTGTCTACTCCTCATTTCACCTTTGTTTCTAGTCTTTCTTCTGTTTCTATTCCTAAGACCACAGGTGAAGCTCTTTCCCATCCAGGGTGGCGCCAAGCGATGCTTGATGAGATGACCTCTCTTCATTCCAATGGCACTTGGGATCTTGTTTATACTCCTCCGGGGAAATCCATAGTTGGTTGTCAATGGATCTTTACTAATCAAGGTTGGACCTGATGGCCATGTTCACCGTCTCAAGGTGCGCTTAGTCGCCAAGGGTTTTACTCAGATTTTTGGCCTTGACTACAGTGACACATTCTCTCCTGTTGCTAAGATGGCGTTTGTCCATATGTTTCTTGCCTTCGCAGCTATTCGTCACTGGCCACTCTTTCAACTGGACATTAAAAATGTTTTTCTTCATGGTGATTTACAGGAAGAGGTATACATGGAGCAACCGTCTGGCTTTGTTGCTCAGGGGGAGTCTGGGATGGTGTGTAGACTTCACAAGTCCTTATATGGCCTCAAGCAGTCTCCTCGAACATGGTTCAATCGTTTCAGTTCTGTCGTTCAGGCTTTTGGCTTAATCCATAATGAGGTTGATCATTCTGTATTTTATAGGCACACATCTCCTGATAAGTGCATCTATTTGTTAGTCTATGTTGATGACATCATTCTCACTGGAAGTGATCAAGTTGAGATTGACCAATTAAAACAATATTTGTTCAGTCAATTTCAGACAAAGGATCTTGGTAAGCTTCGTTACTTCTTAGGAATTGCGGTGGCACAGTCTAGACATGGCATTTCCATTTGCCAGAGGAAATATGCCAAAGATATCTTAGAGGAGACTAGTATGTTGGGGTGTAAGCTAGTTGATTCACCCATGGATCCTAATATCAAATTATTGCCCGAACAGGGGGAGCCATTATCTGATCCTGGACGTTATCAGAGGTTGATTGGGAAGCTTAATTACCTTACTATGACTAGGCCAGACATCTTTTTTGTTGTTAGTGTTGCTAGCAACTCCTTAACTCCCCTTGTGATTCTCATTGGGATGCTGTTGTTAGGATTTTCCGGAACAAAAGAGCATCAGGGAAAGGCTTATTATATTCAGATCAGAGACATACAAAAATCTGTGGTTATTCAGATGCCGATTGGGCAGGTTCACTCTCGGACAGGCGCTCTACTTCAGGTTATTGTATCTTCTTTGGAGGAAACCTGATTTCTTGGAAGAGTAAGAAACAAACTGTTGTCACACGATCTAGTGCAGAGGCTGAGTATCATGCAATGGGAGTTGCTACCTGCGAGCTAATCTGGTTAAAACAGTTGATTAGAGAGCTCCATCTCTATGAACAAAAATAACCCATGACACTCATTTGTGACAATCAAGCTACGTAGCATATATCATCTAATCCTGTGTATCATTAGAGAACCAAGCATATAGAGATTGATTGTCACTTCATTCGAGAAAAGATTCAGTCAGGAGAAATCAAAACGGCATTTGTCAACTCCAATGATCAACTCGCAGATGTCTTCACTAAAGCCCTTAGAGGTCCTCGGGTTGAATATATTATTTGTAACAAGCTGAGTGCTCACAATATATATGCACCAGCTTGAGGAGGAGTGTTAGAGTAGTACAATGCATATAATATAATAGTCCCACATCTTTTATATGATAGATTAGTTTCTGTACTTGTTGATATAAATATATTCCCTGTGTGCTCATATTAGACACACAATTATTCAATTTCAAGTAGACAAAATACTTGTGGCGCTTGGTGATTGTTGCAAATGACAACTTGATGGGTCAATGCTTCTAGACGTTTGATTGGCAGATCATCCACTTCTAACCTACTGGTCTCCCAAAGTAACTTTGATAAACCGTCATTCAACTAGTTAATCTAAGAAATTTGGATGACATTTGTATCTTATTAATTGGTATATGATCTTAAATTTAACACACTTCCTATCAAAAGGAGCCAATTTTCAAGATGATTGACAAGAATCGTAAGTTCTAGACCATGCAGTGTCAAGCCTAGCTGCACAACATTATGCTAGGCCATTCAATTTGCATGATCCAACAAAGATGTGCACAAGCCCATGTTGAAGCATGCGCCGCTGTGCAAAGATTGTGCACATGATCTCTATTGCCTTAAGGATAAGCAATTGATAGGACCCCGATATAGGAGAAACTGGACTGAAATGTATATGGAAACACTCGTAATACTCAAAGGAAGAAGCCTCTGTTACAGGATTTAAGCAGATACTGCTGCTACTACAATAACAATCTACAATAACAATAGAATGGAGCTAAGCTCCTTACAAGATGGAAAATAGATAATATATGATCACAGAAATGGTAAATACCTGACTGGGGACCAGCTCATCTACTCAATCTAACCTGAGTTACTTTACTTCCCCCTCCTCCTCCATCTAACCATTTCTCTCTCCCATTCCAGGATTCATGAATCCCCTTCCTCAATTCTCCTTCCACCACCTGGCCGTTCTGTTACTTTCTCTCTCTTCCTTTTCCCCCTGCTGTTGCCACTCTTTTCTTCATTTTCTCATACACCAACATGGCCTGCTCTAGTGTACCCAGGTTTGGAGTTAGTATCAGCTCCTATTTTGTCCAAAACATCCTCCAAAACAGAATCTACTTGCACTTTATCTGCATACTCTGTATTGGCCTAGTTAGGCCATTAATTCCCATTCCTCTACAAGATACGAAATCTGCAGCTTGGTTTGTTTTTCCCAATTTATACACTACCAAAGCAATAGCCAAGAAATTTTGGCTAATCAATCTTGCAGGTTGGGTTTTGATAATATGCTACTCTAGCAAGTATTATGGGTTCTTCTGATCATTACAAAGAAGTTATCAATACCAAATGGCAGTGCAGAGTGGCCTACCCAAAAACTGCTATATGATGATAGTAGATAGTGGATGGCTGCTACACTAAAGATTATATGTACAAGATAAATAATTTATAATTTACATTACACAAATAGGTGCATAAAAAGAAAAGAAAAAATAATACAAAATTAAAGATATATTTGTAATTAACAATCAAACAATCATAGTTCTGACACCGTGGCTACTTGTATACCAGATTATTAACTGTGTTATATTTAAAATTTAAAACTCAATTTGGAAGGGAAATTTTTTAAGGCATTGACAACTTTTGAATTTTTATTATATGATACACTACCGTATTTTCTTTTTCATGAAAATTCAGAAATTATGAGCAGCAATTTAAATCTCCATACACAACTATTGCAAAAGAAATACAAGAACATTAGAGAAAGAGGTGAGAAGCATACACATATAACCAGTATAATATCCACATATAGCATTCACAGACCAACTTCTAAATGGGTCACAAGAAACCAGTCTCTATAGTAGGTCATATACCAAGCCAAAGAGACATAGTGTCCTCAATACAATAAGCAATGAGGGAAACTTTATTAAAAAGAGATATATTTCACAAAATATCTACAAGGCACAAAAGGACACAACCTATCTAATACTAATATTTACTAAGCACGAGAGAAACACCATCAAAAGTCTAGATGAGGTGGACGTGCCTAGAAATCACTAATCCTTATTAGACAAAAAAATGATAGTTGGATTGGGTCCATCTCTGGTGCGCCTGGACCCACATGCATTCAGATGGGGATCACTCCACCATAAGCATTAAATCGTTTCAGGGTCTATAATAAAATACAAGTATAACATGCAGCGGTGGACCTACGTATAGGATAGGGGGGCAAGTGCCCCCCCTTAAATTTTGACATTAAATTACAAATATACCCTTATTTTTAGAAAAATTTACAAAATAGCCAAGAGAGTGAGCAGTGAGCAGTGGTCCTTCTGCTCAGAACGCGTGGTCCTCTTCTCAGTCCTTTTACTTAGAACGCGCTTCTGTTTCCGCGCTTTGGCTCCGACTCTGTTTTTGTGTTTCTGGGTTTTCTTTGGAGCAGCGGCAGTTGCGATTTTGCTTCGTTTTGGAAGCGATTCCTTCTTCTCAGTGTTGGCCTTCGTCACTTTGGCGGTGCTCTCGTTCTCCTTCTTGGCGGCACTCTCGTTCTCAGGCTCAGCAAATGGTTCTTTCTTGGTACACAGAAACTCAAAGTGATGGAAATTCTTCTCCCTAAGATCCGCCACTGGAACCAAGAAAGAACCATTTTTTTCTGTTAACAGCACTGCAATTTCACTCTTTTTGGAAAACAATGAGATGCTTGATCAACTGAAATCCGAGGTACATCACCTCCTTTGACTTGTTATTATTAGTTATAATCCTATTCTGGTTTTAATTTGAAAATCGCAAGCTGAAAAAACCATATGTTAAGTGTGGATACTCAATTGCTTATTTGACCTTCATATACAATTAACTTTGCATTTCCCTGCAAATCTAGAGATTGATGATGTGTTGACTGATCAAGCTGTCCTAAATTAAGCTGTTTGACTTTGCAAATTAGTCATGATCACCAAAATATCACATTGGTTAGCTTCAAAAACTATTTTTCTTTAAGAAATAAAAGAAAGAAGGAAAGTTAGTTTTTATTCTGCTTATAATAATGTTGGCATGTTATTTTTTTTATTTTGCAAATCTAGTTCCCTATTCATAAGTAATGACTTTGGAGAAAAAGTGATAAGTGAGATTGATATTTGGGAATGTAATATGCATTAGATTTTGTCATCTTGTTGACTGTAGTTTGTAAACTAGATTGAAAGTTTAGTGTAACAGATGTGACTTTCCAATGCCTCACATATCAAAAGTACCTTTGGAAGGTGAATTTAGAAGTGATTTGAATTTTGAAATATTCTTGTTTATATATATTTCTTTTAAAAGCACTTGCACTTAGCTTTCTTTACTTCTTTTCTTCACTCATTTCCACTGTTATTTTCTTCCACTCTGCATCCCCTTTGGTTCATCCCTTATTGGTGACAAGAAATTGCAACAAGCCATATCACATAGTTCTAATTGGAATTCTTGCTTTCTACACGTTGTGTCACTCAAAGACCCACTTCCAAGGCTCTTCATTGCAAACTATAATTTGAAATAGTAGTATTGTAGATGAAGAGTTAGTTTAACAATTGATTGCAATGACCAACAATTTGAATGCAAATCCTTTAGTATGAAATTACTCACATGTAGCAAGTAATTTATGCATATTTTAGATGTGTTGATGTTATTTTCAACAATTCCTACTGTCTAATTCAGCTTAGGTGGCATGTGTCTTGTAGAAATAAGCAAGGGTTGCCCAACACAGTAGACACCACCAAGCCTTATTTTCAACAATTCCTACTGTCTAATTCAATCTGGCCATACACATAGTTCACAGGTTTGTTATTTCAGCAACCCTTTTGTTTGATTTTGTTTGTCTTTTTTCTCTTAAGTTTAAGCATCTTTATGATTTAATTATTTGTGATATATAATTGATTGGGTTAGTTACCTAGTTATGTTGATTTGGTTAGTTAACTAGTTTATATATTGATTCATTTTTGTCATTTTCTATTTTTTAGGATGGAAAGGTATTTAGGTTCTTTTTTTACAAAGTCAAGTGGTAGTAGTGTTAAACGTTCTCGATGTGAATCTTTTTCATCTATTGATTTAGTTCAAGATAAACAAAATGAGTGTTTAAGAAAGGGAAATGATTTGTATGTTCCTGATCCAGGTAAAATACTTCCTATTATGAGCATTGCGAAGAGTGATCAAGAAAGGGAAATGATTCGAAGAATTTATCTAACGAATGGTCCTTGTCAACCAAAATTTGACAACTTTCTCAATCCTTAATTGGGGGTAAAATGCGTAGATTTAATCCTCAATGGTACAATGAGCTTGGCACTTGGTTGGAGTATAGTGAATCAAAAGATGTTATATTTTGCTTGCATTGTTATCTATTTAGTTGTGAGCATGGTGATGGAAGGGGTGGTCATGATTCATTTGTGCTAGAAGGATTTAAGAAATGGAAGGACAAACAACGGTTAATTAAACATATTGGGAAAGTTGGAAGCACTCATAAGTTGTGCTTCAGTGCTGTCAAAAATTTGATGAATCAAAATCAACATATTGACATTGTTATGTCTGCATTTCTGACAAAGCCAAACAGGATTATTGTGTTCGTCTGAATGATGTTATTCAATGTGTTCGATATCTCATACGACAAGATTCGGCTTTCCGAGGACATGATGAGACAGATGCTTCAATGAATCAGGGGAACTTTGTGGAGCTTGTAAAATTCCTTCGTGAAAGCAATAAGGAGGTAAATAATATATCTTTGAATAATGCCCTAGAAAATCTCAAAATGATAGCTCCCTCAATTCAGAAAGATATTACTTAGTTTCCAGAGCTATTATTTCAAATATTGGGGATAATTTCTTCTCTATACTAGTTAATGAAGCTCGTGATATATCAATTAAAGAAAATATGGTCATTGTTTTAAGATATGTGAACTGCAACAATGACATTATTGAGCGTTTTCTTGGTCTTGTTCATGTTTCAGATACTACAGCTAGTTCACTTAAAGAAACGATTGAGTTAATTTTTGCCAAATATGGTTTGAGCTTGACAAAGATTCGTGGTCAAGGTTATGATGGCGCAAGCAATATAAGTGGTCAATTCAGTGGTTTGAAAAGCTTGATTTTAGTTGAAAATAATTTTGCTTACTATGTTCATTGCTTTAATGTATGTTAATGCAATCAAGGATATGTATGATGGGGCTACCACAAGTGTGAAAGCTTGTAATGGAACATCAAGGTATTTCCCTATCACGGTAGGTGTTAACCAAGGTTCAGCTCTTAGTTTTTATCTCTATGCCTTAGTGATGGATGAACTAACGAAAGATATTCAAGAGGAAGTGTCATGGTGTATGCTTTTTGCAGATGCTATTGTACTTATTGATGAGACCAAAGATGGTGTTAATAGGAAATTGGAATTGTGGAAAAACAC
Source organism: Glycine tomentella (assembly GCA_007407185.1). NCBI lineage: Eukaryota > Viridiplantae > Streptophyta > Magnoliopsida > Fabales > Fabaceae > Glycine > Glycine tomentella. Next base: position 491,676 of record PYAF01002704.1, on the reverse strand, counting down.
TTTGGAGTCTACAGGATTCACGATAAGTAAGAGCAAGATGAAGTATATGAAATGTGAGTTTTCGAGAGTAAGAGATAGTGATCAAGACACAATGCATCTTCTTGGTCAAGAGGTACCCCAAAAAGATGTTTTTAGATACTTGGGACCCGTGTTGCAAAAAGGTGATGAAATTGATGAAGATGTAAATCATAGAATTAGAGCAGGGTGGATGAAATGGCGGAGTGCATTGGGGTTTTTGCGTGACCGCAAAATTCCCCTTAAGTTGAAAAGAAAATTCTATAGAATAACTGTAAAACCGGCAATGCTATATGGAGCGGAATGCTGGTCAACACAGACAACATGAGCATAAAATAGGGGTAGCAGAAATGAGGATGTTAAGGTGGATGTGTGGATATACGAAGATGGATAAGATAAGAAATGAGGATATTCGAAGAAAGGTATCAGTGGTACCGATATGTGAAAAGCTGAGGAGCATAGATTGAGGTGGTTTGGGTACGTTAGGAGACGGCCACTGGATGCTCCCGTAAGAACAAAAATTTGTTACCAAGAGCTCGGCACAAAGAGAGATAGAGGTCAACCGAAACTTACCTGAGAAAAGGTAGTTAAACAAGACTTAATGGAGTGGAATATAGATTGGCGGACGATATGTCTTAGGACGGAGTGGAGAAAAGCTATAAACTTAGTGGAGAGTTAAACCCATTTGTCATATTTTCACTTTTTTCTTCCCCTCTCCCTCACTCTTTCTATCTCATTTACGATTTATCATTGAGTTCATCTACCACTGACCCCAATTAACTTGGGTTAAAGGTGTTGTTGATGTTGATGTTCACTGCTTTGCACATCAACTTCAGTTAGCTCTAGTGGCTTGTGCAAAAAAGGTTTACGCATTGACTGAATTCTTTAATTTTATATCATTGGTGTGTAATGCAGTTAGTGCTTCTTGCAAAAGAGCAGATATTTTGAGAGAAAAACAATTTGATGAGCTAGTCAAAAGTATTGCAAGTGATGATATTCAATCAGGGAGAGGCTTGAATCAAGAAATGAGTTTGTCACGACCAGGGGACACATGTTGGAGCTCACATTACCGATCATTGGTAAGTCTGTATACATTGTTTGATCCTGTGATTGATATGCTAGAAATTATAAAAGATGATATAACCCTTTTGCATGCAAAAAGGTCTGAAGTCTCTGGCCTTATGATGCGTATGCAAACTTTTGAATTTGTATTACTTTTGAACTTGATGATCAAGGTCTTAGCAATAACGAATGAGTTGTCACAAACACTTCAGAGAAAAGATCAAGTTATTGTGAAAGCTATGACTACAAAAGTTTCAAAGGTGGTATTATAGAAGACGAGAGATAATGGGTGGGATAATCTATTTCAAAAGACTTCTGGATTTTATATCAAACATGATATAGATATCCCTAATATGGAAAGTGTACTTGCATTACAAGGGAGAACAAAACATAGATGATCAGTTACTCATCTGCATCACTTTAAGGTTGACATATTTTATGTAGTGATAATACTCAACTTGAAGAGTTGAATGATCGTTTTAGTGAAGTTAGTTCGAATTTGCTGAAATGCATGGCATGTTTAAATCCGAGCAACTCTTTCTCGACATTTGACAAGAATAAGTTGTGTGAATTTGCTAGCTTTTATCCTTCAGATTTTGATTTGAATGATTTTGTCATGCTTGAATATCAGCTCGACACGTATATTGTTGATGTGCAAAGTGATCCTGATTTTTTGAAATTGCAAGGAATAGCTAATCTTGCCAAGAGGATAGTTGAAAAGAAAAAACATATTGTGTATCCTTTGATTTATTTACTTGTAAAGTTAGCATTAACTTTGCCTATAGCAATTGCATCTATGGAAAGAACATTTTCAACTATGAAATACATCAAGACTGCACTTCGTAATCGATGGGGGATGATTGGTTGAATGATTGTTTAGTGCCTTATATTGAAAAAGATGTATTTGAAAGCATTGATAATAAGATAATTATGATGGAATTCCAAAAAATAAGGCCTAGAAGGATGATCTTGTAATTATTTTTATTGTAATATACTTTTGTTATTAAAATATATGTATTTGAACTTATTGAGTGTCCCCTCTTCATTAATTTCCTAGATCCGTCACTGATAACATGACAAGCATAAACACGGATGCAATGAGAATACATCCATTTTCTGAGTAGGACAGGTTTATAGCAAGTAAATTTCCATGCAAGTTAAGCATTTTATAAAAATATAGCAATTATAAGTTCCAAACAGCACACACATAATGTTAAATGTAGCAGCCCATTTTCATTTTAATAAAATTACAGCATATAATTATATAAAACTAATTCACAAATCAGCAGTCAGCACATAAAATTGCTCCACTTATCAAGCCAAAATCTACTTAAGTTTTCAGGTACAACATTTAGCAACAGTTTGGATGACTTTGACTGACACAACTATATCACTGAAAGTACATGGTGATGGATAAAATGTCAACACGCACCTGGAGTGTTCATTACTTGTATGAGCTACTGCTGACATTTCAATCGAGCAAATGCGGCTTTCTTTTTCCAGAACTTCATGATGTCTAAAGCCATAGGCACGATGTGGAATTTATTAAGGAAGACTACCCTTTTTTACTTTCCAACCAGTCTTGATAAAAGTTAAATGCTCTAACTGGTTCCTCCAATTTGCAGTACTTATTAAAAAGAATCTGAACCGGAACATGATCATTCAACAAACCAGATTTTAGTATTTTGGCATAGAGCTCTTCTGCCTCTTTCATCTTACCTCTAATACAGAACCCCCTAACAAGTTCAGTATAAGTTATTAAATCTGGTTCATACCCCCTCTGCACCATCTCATTATGTAATTGAAGAGCAAAATCAGGCCGTCCTATATTACAAGCAGCACCTATCAACAAATTATAGGTAACCACATCAGGAAAGAGATATTTCGAAATCATCTCTTCCTTCAGAGAGCAAGCACCATGGAAATTTCCACTCTTCACTTGTGCAAGAATTAAAGCATTATAAGTAAATACATTAGGGCAAACACCAAAATCCAGCATCTGATCTCTTGTAAAAAATGCATTACTAAGATCATTATATCTCCCGTATAAGTCAATTATTAGGTTCCATATTAAAGGTTTGGGCACCATTAAATTGTTCAACATACACGAAAGCAAGTTTTTTGCTCTAACAATTTCTCCGTCAAAACAAAGGCCTCGAATCACAATCTGGTATGTAATTTGGTCGGGCATAATTCCCATATTAGACATAACTCCAACGGTATAGCAAGCCTCACTAATTTTTCCTTCCTTGCAAAGACCACCAATAAGAATATTATAAGTAAAAGCATCAGGAAGTAAACCTTTCTTAAACATCTCACATGCATATCCATATGCAAGGTTCATTAATTGACTCTTGCAAAATCCATTGATAAGAACATTATAAGCTACAACATCAACTTTAGTACAATTCTGAAGCATCCGATTCCAAAGATTGAGAGCATGAATAATTGCTCCATTCTTAAAGTAGCTATCCATAAATATAGTAGAGGTAACTAAATCAGGTATACCTTTCTCGTCATCATCCTTTAATATTTCTAGGAGCATCCTTTTAGCTTCCATCAAAAGACCTTTCTCACACAGTGCACGCACCAGTATGCTACAAGTAACCCTGTTTGGCAGAATCCCAGCATAGGCCATGGTGGAGAACAGATACAAAGCCCTATCCACGCCATTAACACTGCAATAGCCCTTAATTAAAGTGTTATAAGTGGCACAGTTGGGACGAGGACCAAATTCTAACATCTCTCTAACAACCAAATCCGCCTTGTCCAGAAGACCAATTTTGCAAAGCCCATTTACAATATGGTTGTGGGTAAACACATCAGGAACAACACCTTTCTGCGCCATTTTCCCCAGAAGCCAAACAGCTGCTTCCAACTTACCATCCAAGCACAAACGCCTAATAGTAGCTGTATGCTCAGCATACTTGGATTCACATGCATATCCTATAGTTAGACCTGTCTTTACCAAACATAGGTTCTCCCTGCAACATTTAACCCCAAAGTCACTCATTGGAATCCCTTGCATCTTTTTGCTAACGTATACAAAAAACAGGTATACATATATGGGGATATAGCTAGCGACAAAGCCATTTTAACATGATACGAACAAATCTAGGCCATACAACCATACATAGATGTCAAGATTAGAAGCTTTTTAAAATCACACTTCAAAAAGTCACGTGACCTCTAAAAAACTCATATGACTTGCGTGTTTTAGGGTTCATTTGGAAGAGCTATTTACAGATTATTTAGATTTATGACATAAACACTGCGTAAGTGTTTCAAAGAGCCAGTGAAAAATGAATATGATAAGTCCGTAAGCTGTTTTCAGATAAATTCAATATGTTCTCTAGGATAACTTACGAAAATAAGTTACAATATACCTGAAAATAGTTTAACCATGCTTCCTATTTCATTATAAAAACAACTTAGGCCCTGTATGGATAAACTTGTAGGAAAAGAAAATAAGGAGGTAAAATGCAATAAGTTTCTCTCATAAGTTAAAATTAGCTTATGTATAAGCAGATTCATAGAAGTTCTCCAAAATTTGATCTTAACTTACATATCAGCTAACTTCAACTTAAGAGAGAAGTTTAATTCATTCTACTTTCTTCTTTTTTCTTTTTCTTCTACCAGTACTTACTAAGTTCATCCAAATGGACCTTTTACATATGTACTTACATGATAAGCACTTAATAAGTGCTTAATTAAGTTGTTCATTCCAGACGCATCCTTAATCTTGATCATTCATAATAATATCTAACAGTCAATAATCAATATTTATTCTTACTCTCATATCCAAGGTTTTAAAAAATGGTCCGCGACCCTGATTTGGGCTGCAACATCAAGATTTTTAACTGTCTGCGACCGTAACTGATACCACATCGGTCGCATTTGTCTGTGATGTCAACAAACATGACAAAACCACAAAGGGACCTCAACCGATGATTGAAACCTTGCTCATATCATATATGCATGCCACTATGGTAATTCAATTCAACCTACATATCACTTCAAAGTTCGAACTAAATTCTTCGAATTAGATAAAATCGGAGCTAACCTCATCATCTTAAGACGCTCTAAACTGTCCTTAAGCATAGTATCCAGCGCATTGAAAACGGCGTGCCGTCCATTCCCGTCGGCGCCAAAACGTTCGTCGTTTGACAAACAATCTCCCGCGCTTACTCCACACTTCTTCTCAGTGGCCGAATCCACTTCACGGAAAATCCTGCAGCAACCACAAACGACGTTGTCTTGAGAAAATCGAAAGAAAGAGATACGAATTCATTTAGCGGAGGAGAGAAATGACGATTTGCCTGGCGTGTGCGACGGCGTCGTTTTGGTAGCGGAGAATGCCAGCGAGGAGGCGACGTTTGATGGAGAGAAAGGTGCGATTGAAGAATGTTAAGAAAGGAGGTTCTACGGTGGCGACGAAGAAAACTAGGGTTTCAGCCATCATCGGTTTACTCACTCAGATGGAAGTTGAAGGCATTTGGATGGTGTTTGATGAGATCTGACAAGTGACAACAGAGGAATATTGGGAGATAGACAAAAAGAGCTGCTCTCTCTCTCTATAGTGCTCTATGTTGTTGGTGGCTGCGTGAGCGTGAGGGAGGGAGAGGGAGAGAGACGTGAGTGGGAAATGGAATTTTATGGGTGTGACCCAATTGGCCTCGTTAATTGGACTCTTAGGAGTGTGCCTATTGATTCCTATTCCAAGAGTAATTATCAAAATACTTTAGCATGAGTGGGAAATGGAATGTCATGATAGTTAGTCACTAAATTAGTGGTTAAATTGATGGCTTATTAGTTGATCCGTATGATTTATAAGTGTCATATCTTAGTAAAAATCGAGTTACATTTAAGGCACTTATCTTGTGTTTTGACTAAGAATACCTATCAAAATTTGTCCTAATCTAGTTAGTTTATATTGAACACTTAGCAATTGTGTTTCTCGAAGATTCATTCAAACATTCTTTTTTATTTTTGCTAGCGTTCGTGAATTCCAAAGCTTCTGTAACTTCAAAGCAAGTAAAAATGACTAATAGAAGCAAATCTGGGAGGTGCAGCAAGCAATTCAGCCCAAAAGCCCAAAAGAAGCTTCTACAAGTGTATTTAACTCGCCCAGGCGAGTTAACATAGTGCATTCTGGTCGCCTGGGCGAGTAACACATCAACCGGGCCACTTGCGAGTAAAGCATGCATAAAATGGTCGCCTGGGCGAGTGAACTCGAGCAGATCCACCTCTATAAATAGCCATGCACCCCCCAAAGGCAAAGCACCTCTTGCTACTCAAATTCTCTCTTCTCCCTTGTCCCAAGCTTGTTCTTAAGCTTCATGTTTCTTTAATTTTTGTTAATGGGGAGTTTAGGTTAGTAAGAGAGGGAAAATTAGTGTGGAAACTCTGTCGAAACGGAAAGCGGTGATGAATCCTTTCACCTATTTTTCTAAGGAGGTTCTGCCCATGCTTGGCTAGCTTCTCTCAAAGGATTGGATGTAATCTTCTTATCCTTAAAGTATTTCTTTTAATATTTATTTATGCATAAGTCTTTTCTATTTATTATTGGTAAATTTATTCCGTACGTAATGTTTGATTCTATTTGATCAATAGTTTCATGAAATAAGGTTCTAAGTTTAACTGGGAAGTACGCTTAAAACTTGAATTGGATAAATTTACTCTTTACATTACGTTGCTAGGAATAGAGCATAACGTTTAGATTGCAAATAGCACGCGAATATGATCGTAATGCTGGGGTATTTATTTCATATACGAGGGATCGATATTTGATAAATATTCTTAGGATTCTCAAATGCGAGGGATCGATTTGGGGTGATTTTATGTGTGCATCAATAATAAAAGAAAATAACTTATGCATGGTAATATTAATTGAATACTAAGGGTATGAACGATGAAATCCAATCCTACGTTCTTAACTTAATCAAATTCGTTTTATTAGTTTTCGTAATCCTCGTAGTTTTCCGTAATTACTCGTAATCTTCCGTACTAAATTTATTATTTCCGTTTCTTCTAAATTTTTATAATTTTTGTTAATCCACCACTACATGAAACGCCGTTCACACTCGTTGTACATAATTATTAAACTGTTAAGCTTTATTTGAATTAACTGAATAAAAATCAAGTCCCTGTGGAGACGAACTTTATATAAATTTTGTAACTTACAACGACAATTGGTACGCTTGCCAAAAGTCTAACAAGTTTCTGGCGTCGTTGTCGGTGATTTGAGTTATTTACTCAGTTCTTTTAGATTTAATTTATCAGTTTAGTAGGACTTTTTCTTATTTTCGTTATTTACTTTATTTTTAATTTTTGTATAGAAATTCTCTTTTATTTTTAACCTCGGTGCTTACGGGATATTGTAGTTTGCTCTTTTTCCTTTATGCGAGGTAAGTTTTCTACAGATAAAACTTTATTTGATCCAGAAATCACCAAAACATAAAGGAAAAATAGGAAGAAAAAGAAACTAGAAGCCAGTAAGACATCAGAGGCAACTTCGTTTATTGATCCTCCTTCATCAGAAAAGCCACCTGTTCGTGATAATATGGCTGATCGAGGGGAAGATGAAAATAGACCACCAAGGAGGATTCTTGGTGACTATGCTTACCAACAAGGCCCAAAGCATTACAATAGCATAGTCATCCCTCCTTTTAACAACAAGGTTGTGGAGCTGAAGCCAACATTACTCAGTCTAATTGGTTCACATCCTTTTTCAGGGATGGACCATGAGGATCCATACACTCACCTGTCCACATTCATGGAGTTATGCAGTACAATGGGAGCTTCTGACGAGGATGCGGAAGCTGTTTATCTTAGAGCTTTTCCTTTTTCTTTGACAGATAAAGCTAAAACATGGCTTCAATCACAACCCAACAAGAGTCTAAGCACGTGGGAAGATTTGGAAGAAAAATTCATCGCTAGATTCTTTCCTCCTTCAAGATTCATCAGTGCAAAGTCCGCAATTGCCACTTTTGCTCAAGGAGTAGATAAACCCCTCTGTGAGACTTGGGAAAGATTTAAATCACTATTGAGGAGATGCCCGAACCACAATTTTGATGACGCTGCGCAGTTACACATCTTCTACAGTGGTCTGAGGCCCCAAACCAAGATGATCCTTGATGCTTCAGCTAGGGGAACCATGATGTCTAAAAGTCCTGAAGAAGCAATAGTGATCATCGACTCAATAGCTGCAAGTGACTATCAATCTCATCATGATAGATCACCCATTCAGAGGAAAGAGATACTAGAGCTTGATACTCAAAGTGCCATCTTGGCTCAAAACAAGCTCTTGACCCAGCAATTAGAGGCCTTAACCAAACAAATAGGCCAAATTCCTCAACTTCAGCAAGGAAGCTCACAGAAATCTCATTCTCATTCAGCCCATCAAATACTGAGATGTGATCTTTGTGGGGGAAACCACCAAAATGGCCATTGCACGGTACCCGGTGATTTTCCACAGGAAGAAGAAGCACACTACATGCAAAATCAGTCAAGACCTCAAAACTACCAAGGAAATTACCAAGGCTATCGCAATGGTCCAGGTTCTAATCAACCCTATAATTGGAGGCAAAATAATAATGCTTATGTTCCCACTAACTCTCCTTTTGCAGGTCCTCCTAACAATTCCTTTGCTAGTTCTTCTAATTCTTTTCCAGGTCCTTCTAATAGAAATTCACTTCAGCAAGCTCAATCCGATAGATTGACAAAGATGGAAGACACCCTGACACAATTCATGCAAATGTCCATCAGCAATCAAAAGAACACCAAAGCTTCTATCAAGAATTTAGAAGTTCAAGTGGGGCAGCTTGCAAAACAGTTAGCTGACAATGGAGGTGGATCTTTCTCAGCAAATACCCAAGTTAATCCCAAGGAGCAGTGTAAAGCAATTATCACTAGAAGGGGAACTTTAGTGGGTAGAAATGATGAAGAAGAAAAGAAAAATGAAGGAAATATAGAGAAAAATGATGAGTTGGAAAAAGAAAGTGAAAAAGAAAAAGAAGAGGATGAACCTAATGAGAAAATTGAGAGAAAAGTGATAAGTGAGGATAAAAAGAAAAGGAGTGACAAAGGCAAGGCAGCCTTAACCCCACCACCAGTCCAACATAT